>JAEIFS010000732.1:800000-1045000 GCA_018904165.1 Zaprionus camerounensis
CATGTTCACTTGAAACTGAAAGCTTGATGCCAAGCAGAGGTTTACTGCTAGTCATGCGATCGCCTTCCTGCTGGGCTCATCTGGGACTCATGGAGCGACTCGACGAGGCTCTACTTGGCTCAGCCAAGTTGGCAGCTTGGCAGCAGCTTGGCCAAGTGCCCAACTGGGCAAGTGGCAGGTTGGCCAAGTGGCTGGCAGCGTGGCAAGAAGAACCGACGGCAAATAGAGCGTGGCGTCCATGCCAGCAGCTTGACCAACTGTGTCTGCAATTTGAAAGTGCCGCACACGAATCGCCAATCAATGCAGCAATGAGTCGATGAGTGAGTGAGTGAGCGAGTGCATGAATGGTAGAATGAGTGAATGAATGAGCGATTGATTGAGCGCGAGTGCACGCTTCGCTGGCATGCCCCAAAATGCGGCATGTTCTTGAGAATTATCGCACTGGGGAATTGTCTCATCGCATTCCTTGGCGCTGCATGTGGCAGCTGCAGGTACACGTATGTACATATGTGGCGCGAGGTCTTGACATTGCACCTTGTGCAGTGTCATATGTTGTTGCTGCTGCTGCCGCCTGCTGCTGCTGCTGGTGCTGTTGCTATTGCTATTGTTGCTGCTGTTGTCATCGGCAAATGTAAATGAAAAGCTGCCACAGCAAATCAAATCTAATTGTTTCATGCCCTCGTCTGTCTGTTCGTCTGTCTGTCCGTCTGCCTGTCTGTGTGTCAAGGCATGTCGCGCGTCCACACCCAAGTGGGCGTTGCATGTACGCGACGCAAATGTTGCTGCTCCACTTTTGTCTCTGGTCTCTGACTCATCGAGGCCGGGAGAAGGTTTGTTTTGTTGTTTGGGGTCAGCAAAGCGAACTCGCGCCTAGCCTAGTCGGAGTCAGACTCGCACTCGGACTCGGACTCAGACACTCACACTCACACTCACACCTAGTACTCATATTCATGCTCACCACTCGTATTGTATTCGCCACATTGCACAAGCTCAAAGAGCTATCGATAAACCCATACTCGATTGCGATGCGCTTGAGCGATCCTCTTTGTTGTTCTGCTTCTTGCAACTGTTGCCACAGCGAAATTCTTCACAAGGCTCAATTCCGCGGCAAGTTGCGTCAACAGTTGCGAGTACACGGCGAGAAAAGTGGTGTACTATCGATATCGATTGCTAATATCTTCTCTCAGTGCCGCCCTCCACTCGCAGCTGCCTATATATGCGTCATTTGCAATGTTCCCCAGTGTAGCTGGCTCTCGATATGTTTATCGATTAATCGGCTGGCGGCGCCTTTGAACCGCCACAACCCACAACAGACCAGGGCCCCAAGACCATATATAGTAGGGTTGGCAAGTGGATCGTTGCGTTTGGGATTTGCATGCGAAATTGTCGTCATCGCATTTGCATTTTCAAGACTCTCTCGAAACAGATGTCGATCCGCTCGATCGCAATAAGCCCGAACAAAACAAGACCCCCCTAATAATTGAATTATCTTTCAATTATATTCCGTATATCAGTTCAAAATTATTTATATAGTATCTCGGCTTCAGAATTGTTGTTGTACGTCACAGCAGTTCAAGGTAGTTTCAGTCCACATTGAATCGAGATTAGAGATTTGAGTGTATTACCATATTATAACATATATATGACGGATTTGAATCTTGAAATCGGTTTAAGAACAATAACATATGAGAAACTGGTTTAGGCCGGAATCTGGCGAAATATTAACATTGTGACAGAGTTTGAAACTTGATTCTCAGACCCGATAAACAACTAAGTTGACCCCCTTGGAAGCATTGGTGTAACTTATGCAAAACTTGATGATAAATACGCAATAGAAGAAGATATTCCATTGCAGAGCTGTACTTGATATCGTTTATCGGGTGTATCTGGAGCACCAGCAAGCCGTGTTCTCATTGGATAACCAATTGCAGGTAATGCCAAATGAATTCTTATTTCGTTTTATTTCTTGGTAATTGGGCGATAGTTTACTATCGATGCCTTATAGCTATCGCTGCAGTTCGAAGGATATTTGAAGGACTTTCGCTATGTGTAGCTCTCTCTCCCTCCCTCACTTTCTGTCTTTGTCTCTCTCAACATTTGCATTCCCTTCTAAGATCAGCTTGCGTTGCCTAATCAGTTACTATTGCCGTCCATGTGGGGCTCCTCTTGCGGTAGGTTGCATGCCGCAATCTGCGCCGTGTGGGCGTCTGACAGTTGAGCTCGCGTTATGCCAGTCCAAGTGGCACGTCTCCATGTCCCTGGTGCTCCTCCCGTCTCCCACTCCCTCTCTCCCTTCGCCTGCTGGTGCTGCTGCTTCTGTTTGCCGTTCGTCATTTGTCATTTTTCACACTGAATGCTGGCAGAGGGCGAACGCAGACGCAAAGTACAAAGGTAAACATTTTGCTATTGCCATTGGCACAGCTCGTATAATTACAAGAGGCCAAAACCAACAACTACAACAACAACTGCTGCAGCAGCCACAAACACAACAACAGCAACATCAGCAAAGACACAACAAGCGCACAAAAAGAGCTTACAAATTTGCCAAACAATGCAGATCGCTGGACACGACGTCGCCAAAACTTCGCATTGATGGAACTTTTTCTTTTGTCGGCTTCCCTTCTCCGTCTACTTCCCCTCCTCCCCCCACCCCCTGCCTCGTCATCTGTCCAATCCTCGACTGCTCTAGAGTCGGCAGGCCTCTGTGACCCGCGCAGTGTGGCAATTATTGTCGCGACTCGTGCCACGCGTCTGTATCTGTATCTGTATCTGTATCTGTATCTGTATCTGTATCTGTATCTGTATCTGTATCTGTATCTGTATCTGTATCTGTATCTGTATCTGTATCTGTATCTGTATCTGTATCTGTATCTGTATCTGTATCTGTATCTGTATCTGTATCTGTATCTGTATCTGTATCTGTATCTGTATCTGTATCTGTATCTGTATCTGTATCTGTATCTGTATCTGTATCTGTATCTGTATCTGTATCTGTATCTGTATCTGTATCTGTATCTGTATCTGTATCTGTATCTGTATCTGTATCTGTATCTGTATCTGTATCTGTATCTGTATCTGTATCTGTATCTGTATCTGTATCTGTATCTGTATCTGTATCTGTATCTGTATCTGTATCTGTATCTGTATCTGTATCTGTATCTGTATCTGTATCTGTATCTGTATCTGTATCTGTATCTGTATCTGTATCTGTATCTGTATCTGTATCTGTATCTGTATCTGTATCTGTATCTGTATCTGTATCTGTATCTGTATCTGTATCTGTATCTGTATCTGTATCTGTATCTGTATCTGTATCTGTATCTGTATCTGTATCTGTATCTGTATCTGTATCTGTATCTGTATCTGTATCTGTATCTGTATCTGTATCTGTATCTGTATCTGTATCTGTATCTGTATCTGTATCTGTATCTGTATCTGTATCTGTATCTGTATCTGTATCTGTATCTGTATCTGTATTTGTATCTGTATCTGTATCTGTATCTGTATCTGTATCTGTATCTGTATCTGTATCTGTATCTGTATCTGTATCTGTATCTGTATCTGTATCTGTATCTGTATCTGTATCTGTATCTGTATCTGTATCTGTATCTGTATCTGTATCTGTATCTGTATCTGTATCTGTATCTGTATCTGTATCTGTATCTGTATCTGTATCTGTATCTGTATCTGTATCTGTATCTGTATCTGTATCTGTATCTGTATCTGTATCTGTATCTGTATCTGTATCTGTATCTGTATCTGTATCTGTATCTGTATCTGTATCTGTATCTGTATCTGTATCTGTATCTGTATCTGTATCTGTATCTGTATCTGTATCTGTATCTGTATCTGTATCTGTATCTGTATCTGTATCTGTATCTGTATCTGTATCTGTATCTGTATCTGTATCTGTATCTGTATCTGTATCTGTATCTGTATCTGTATCTGTATCTGTATCTGTATCTGTATCTGTATCTGTATCTGTATCTGTATCTGTATCTGTATCTGTATCTGTATCTGTATCTGTATCTGTATCTGTATCTGTATCTGTATCTGTATCTGTATCTGTATCTGTATCTGTATCTGTATCTGTATCTGTATCTGTATCTGTATCTGTATCTGTATCTGTATCTGTATCTGTATCTGTATCTGTATCTGTATCTGTATCTGTATCTGTATCTGTATCTGTATCTGTATCTGTATCTGTATCTGTATCTGTATCTGTATCTGTATCTGTATCTGTATCTGTATCTGTATCTGTATCTGTATCTGTATCTTACTTTAAGTATCTTACTTTAAGTATCTGTTGAGCCCAAGAAATATGATTTAGCTGCAGTTTTCCTGCAGTTAATGTCACGTCTGAGCAGACATACTATATGGTTTATGCTTTATGCAATAATAAGTTATAATACGGCTCTCCGGGACGGACACTTTGAGCGTATTCAAAGCACTGTGGCAGGGCGATAAAACGTGTCCCGTTGTCGGCAAAATGGAGCAACTGTGGCAGCAACAGCGACACTGTGACTATTACAGTAACAGTCACAGTCACAGTTACATTTACAGTTATAGTAACGGTTAGGCCTCAACTCGGGAGTTGCGACTGGCGATTTTTCGCCGTCTCGTTTGTTTTGTTTTGTTTTGCTTAACTTTATTTGGACTTTTCTTTTGTTTCTTTTTCTGGCAGCAGGCGGCAGGTTCACAACGAACGCGGCATGCGCTGCACTTGAGATTGGCAAATGATCTGCCGACTGGCGACTGCCAACTAGAGAGTGTGGAGAGTAGAGAGTGGCGAGTGGAGTGGAGTGGCAACGGAGCTGCCAAAAACCAAACCAAGTTGTTCATGTGCCGCACGCAGCAGCTAAGAGCAGCGCAATGGAAATGAAACGAGAGCAAAAGTTGCTGTTACTGTTGTTGTTCCTCTTGTTGTTGTTGTTGTTGTTGTTGCCTTTGGTCTCCCCATTTGCTGGCGTTGTTTGTCGTTTGTGGTTTTTGTTTTCTTAGCAGTTTAGCACCCGTTGTCGTGTCCCCAGCGCCAGTGTCCACGTACCAGCAACAGCAACAACAACAACATTGGCCCAATGTTGCACATTGTGTGCTGATCTTGTTTATTATGCAAGAAAGCTGCCAGCGCACTCTGCGCCAAGCCAAGCCAAGCCAAGCCAAGCAGCCAAGCCAAAACGACCACAAATAGCCGAAATAACTAAAGCATTCGGGCAGCGACTAATCAGCGGCTAAACTGAAGTCGAGGCATACCCACACAGCATGGCAGCCTGCCCGCTGAAGGAGTAAGACCAGCCAGTGAGTTCTTGTAATCATATGTGAGTTCTTATAATCATATTAATGCCAGAGAAAGATCTCCATGATAAACACAAAACAAACTATGAATCTATAGATGAAACTGCAAAAGATATTAATTAAGAATGCTGACTATATAAAATACATTAACAGATTGTACCATATCGTCATTGAATACGATTGATTTCAACTATTTAAATTATATATTTACACTTAGCTTTGTAACTGCAGAAATCTATAACGAAATTATGCTAATGGACTTTATTCTTTGAAGATATATTTCAGATTTGCAATATACATAGTTAAAAGATACTTGCAAACCTCTTAAAAAGGTTTTATCATACATTTTCCAGAGACTCAGCACATACAATAATTTATATATATATTTATATATATATAAATACAATACCTATGTAAATATGAGAAGATATTGCTTGATTAGAAATAGGATAATAGCCCTGATATATCATATTTATATATATATATTTATAATCTTTTATACTGCATATATAGTCTGTGGTCTTTAATTTTCTTGTGAAATGATCGCTGTAAATTACCTAGAGGGCTGAACGCTTTCACACGCAATTTGTACCCTCCCTAGACATAACTCTACCTCTCCCCCTCCATCTGCCCCTCCATCCACCCCTATCGCTTGGACTTATGTAGAGCGCAGCATGCACTGCACATACAAATGGCTCGATTCGTTTGCTTTAATATGCATATGACAAAATACCTCAGCGCCTTGTGGTCGTCCGTTGTTTCACTTCATTTGCGTTGCACAAACAAAAACAAAAAAAAGGCACAATAAACACACGCGACAATAACAATAAAAAACAACATAGATGATATATAGAAATAGCTGAACTGAACACTGCAAAATGAAAGGCAACGCGTGCCAAATGTCGCTTTAAGGTTTCGACCGTTTCGATCGATCGATCGTTTCTCGTTTCGTTTTGAAAGAATCGCCGATCACACGATGCACGCCACGAGTCCGGGCCCCGAGCTGAAACTACTGTCTGCGGTCTACGGTCTACGGTCTTCGGTCTACGATCTACAGTCTACGGTATACGGTCTACGGGGTACGAGTATTGTCTGCAGTCTGCAGTCTGCAGGCAACTGTTCATTGCTTGCTGTCTGCGGCTACTGAACTGCCGCGAGGAACGTGTGGAAACGAAACGCTACACGAACTGCGCAGTCGACGTTGACGTCGCAGTCTGCAGATTGCCGAAAAATGGGCGGCATGTGTGTGGAACGAAGTAAAACTGGCCCGCACTGGGAATGGGTGGAGGGAATTGGGGTTTTGGGGTTGGTGGAATGGGAGCGGAAGCGGGAAAGGTTCTGCACAGCCAGCGGCGACATATGCAACTGGGTCGGGTCAAAGGCGAAATTTTCGACTTAAGTCTTAAGCGCTCGAGGTCGCCTGGAATGTTCCAATTTGGAGTTTTAACCATAAACATAATTGCATAAATAGTTTATGTCTATGAATGCTTATACAATGCATATACATACATGGGTAAGTATAGTAACATACTATACAAGTATAATATGTTATATATAGCAGGTATATGTTGTGTTTATATTCTGTTGTCAGGTTGTATAGATATTCAGAAATAAATCCTATGCAGTTTAAGTATATTCAGAACAGTTTGTAAACCTTATTTAACATAACTTCTATTCAAAGATCAAAGATGATTTGTGTGCACATTATCAGATGCTTTGAATATGTTGGATATGATACATTTGCATGTAACAATGCTGTAAAGTTATAATAAGATGAGTCCTATTGAAGATACCATGTATAAAGCTGCCTAATAGCATTCTCCCTTTTTGTACGAATGGTTATCAAACAATAGAGGCCGAGATCGCAAGCATGAAAAGAGTCCGATCTGCTTAACTCAGTGGCCAAGTTAGACATACATTTTTCGCATGACTGACTGACTAACTAACCTCCCGACAATGCCAGACACATAACATATAGTATATGATATACTATAGTATATGATATACTAAAATCATGAGCGACGCTTGAGCAATGGCCAAGAATTCAGTGCACTTCCTGTGCTGCCTCGTCAAGTTGGCCCAATTATGAGTGAATACATTAGCTGTGGCACCTGCTGTGGCAAGGTCGTCAGTCAGAGTCGAGGGACACGGGTGGTGGGGAGGGGGGAGTGTAGAGTGATAGGTTGATAAGCAGCCAGTGGGCAGTGAGCATCGATGAGATTGCCTTGATTGCTGTGGTTCAGTGCAACTGGCTCGGAAGTGTTTTCCATTGTCTGCCACGTTCTTCCGCAGAGGAAGGTGCCATGGAGAGGCGGGAGAGAGGAAGAGAGAGGGGGGGAGAAGGTGACAGCCTGACATTGTGCAGCGTTGCAGAAAACGAAGCACATTTTTGTAGTCGACTGACCTCAGTTCTCAGGCATAAATTAGTGTAGCAGGCGGGAGAGAGAAGAAGGGGGAAGGGGGTTCGCTTGATCTTGTCAGATTTTGGCTTAGCTTCTTCGAAACGCGTGCTATATACGAATGTATACATACAATGTAGGTATGTATAAAACTATAATTAGATGGGAATTAATCAGCTTACCTCAGTCTCTGGATCTGGATCTGGCTCTGGCTGTAGCTCTGGCTCTAGCTGGGGATCGTTCGGGATGGTAGCTCGAAAACAGGTTGCGATCAATTGTTGTGCGAACAAGACACGAACACACGCACACGCACACGCTCACACACCCGCGCAAACACACACACCCGCACACACCACAAATTCAAATATTCTTTTCGGATTTGCGAATTACTCGATTTGCATTGTATTCCTAATGTATTTCATAATTCATTTCGAGGTGCGGCCCCACAAGAAATATCAAAACAAACAAAACAAAACAAAACTCAAAAAAATGTTTCAAAATTCACCGACAGTAAAGAAGAGTGAGAGAGAGAGAGAGAAGTCACAGCAAAAAAAAAAAACAACGATAAAAACAATAATTTAATTGTCATCGACAGACGAAACAAACGATGACTTTCAGCACTGGAAATAACTGTTAACTGTTAACTGATAACTGCCACCCGAGGGCGATTTGAAAATTAGCAAACTAACAAATTAATGATTCGAGATTGAGTTGGAGTTGATGATGATGATGATGGAACTGCAGAGTATTGAACACACTTCTTCTTTCGTTCACTTCGCATAGAGTCAAGTGCGAATTCAGTTTCGAGTTAACGCGACGTTTTCGAGTTCACTTTTCGGATTCGTTTCGTTTTCGTATCGGAATCGATCTGTTCATCTGTTTGACAGTTGTTTGTCTTGTCTTCGCAGTGCGAGTTCACGTCAGCTCTGGCCAAGTGCCGAACACCGACTAATGCGAGCGTCGCTTCGCTCATGTGATAAAGCTAAGCCACGACTCGGTTTGCATCGGATTGGATCGGCTCAGCTCGGCTCTGCGGCAACTGGCACAGTGGAACAAGGCGGCGGGCAACGGGTTGGGCGCATGCGACTTATGCCACGATCACACCAACTTGACGGAGGCCTGGCCAAACTGCGATTTGAAGGGGAGCTGCAATGTAGATTTGCTTGAAGAAAATTGTGTTTTCTCTTTCGCTCTTTCTGCAAAGTATTTCTATAATATACATGATTATGCTCTTTTTCTCCCTTTCTCTTTCTGCCTCTCTCTCCCTTTCATTTTTCTCTTCTCTCTCTCTCTCTCTCTCTTTCCATGTTAAGTTTTCTGTGTAGTTCTAACACACTCCTTTTCTCGCTTCCTATATGTACAGTGTAAACTGCAATAACGGACACCTCCCTTGAGCAAACCCCTCTTTTAGGCGGACACATTTTCTATAAGAACGATCCCCTATACCAGACAAAAAATGCCGGATATATAATAGTGGCGATGGTTAGTGTCGTGAGAAAAATGGTTAATGTCCGGCCAAGAGGGGTTGCACTTAACGAATCTCTTAATCTCTATGTCTATATATCTTTTTTTCATTCTTTCTTTTACTTTCTTTTTCATTCTTCTTTGTGATTGGCATAAGTGAAATGGTAAGTGTCCGTCCAAGAGGGGTTGAACTTAATAAATCTGAAAGTATTTTTCTTCATTCTTATATTTAACTTTCTTTTTCATTCTTTTTCCTTCGTTGTACGTGATTGTCGTGAGTGAAATGGTAAATGTCCGGCTAAGAGGGGTTGCACTTAACAAATCTCTGTATATCTGTCTCTCTGTCTGTACATCTTTCTTTCTTTCTCTTATTTATCTTTCTTAATTCCTACCTTTTCCTTCTTTCTCGCTCTTCCTCTCTATCCTTCATTCCCTCTTTCATACACTCTTTGCATATTTCTATCTCTTTATGCTTTGTTCACTGTTTTAAAAACTCATTCACACTACTTTATTCAAATCGAATCTCATGATTGAATCGAAAACTTGATTGGAATTTTAGTCTGAACACGCCATTGCCTCAGCCCCTCGCAACAAGTGGAAACGAAACGAATGCGAGGCTCTCGTGCGCATTCGTATGCACTCGTACTCATTGCCTGACGAGTGGCAGTTAGAAGGAGCTAAGGAGGCAGTTGCAAGAGGAGGCAAGAAGAGAAGGAGGGGATGAGGAGCCTAACTAAAATATGCTAATGATAAACATTTTGAAATTGAATTCAAATTCGCATTTCGACGAGCTCTCGTCGTCGTCGTCGCCGTCGTCGTCGTGTCTTCCGTTTGGTCTTCTCGCAGCGTCGTCATGTGGGCGACAGGACACGCGCGAATCGGTCACAAATTGTCGACAATTGCGCACAATTTATGCAAATCCCGCTGTGTGGGCCGACGACCAACAAACCTGGGCACATTTTCGAATAGTTTTCGATTGCCGATTGTGGGAGAATCATAAACAAACACAAATAAACAAACATATACCATGTGCATATATAATTATGGGGAGACTGTGGTCAGAGATACAGACAGAACTTACGATCAGAGTGGGCAGTATCGAACAGCTTGAAGATATATATTTATCGAGACGGGATGACTCTCTTGGAGTTGGGTTACATAAGATGAGTATTTGAAGAGTAAGTAAGTGAAAGAGTACTTGAAAAAAAGGAGAAATTAAAGAAAGATTAGTGAACAACTAATCTAAACTAAACTACAAATGATCTCTATATATCTATATATATTTATGTACCTTGAAATCAAAGAAAGAGGAATGAAAAACTATAAAATAATAACTGATTAGATATTAAATGATCTCTTCATATCTTTGCATACATTATCTCTCTTCATATTATATAATATTACATTATATACTTACAAGTTTGGTGAGTCATGTACATTTCAAAGTATCTATAAGTCCTTATTTTCAGTAGCCCAACATTCTAGTCGAAATCCGTAAGTCCCTTTCCAGGCTGGAGCTACATTTCGATATGTGATCGATAGGTCTATCGAGTTATCGCATTGCCAGACGGCGGAAATCGCAAACAATAAACTACAATAATAATTGAAACAATTAGACAAAGGCGAACTATAAACTATAGCTATGGCTATATTAGCTATAGCAGCAGCACCAGCAACAACAACAACACCAGCAACAACACCAGCACCAGCAACAATGCCGATGACAACAACAAAGATCAATCCGATGACTGACGGCAACAACAATTGTGATTCGATCTGATTCGGATCGGCCGTTTGACATGCCATGGGCAGCGATGCCAGGGGCAAGGGGAGGGGCATAGAAGTGGCACTGGGATGGAGGATTAGGGGAAAGGGGGTTGCCTGGGCGGGGACGGGACGGGCATGTTGGGTGCGGCGCCAACGCAAAAGCTAACGGCACATTAACGATTATATGTGAACAGATATACAATACATGCATATATCAGTATGAACATTTACTATATAATCAGTGTTTGCATTACATTTGTGTGTGTGTGTATGTGTGTGTGTGTTTTTTCTCTATTTTTATTATTTATTTTCCGCCACATTCTCCAAGGACAAACAACATTTTAGTGAGCGCCGCCGGCTAACGGCAACAGGCAGTTTCGCGGCGAAGGTAGATCGATCTAACACAGAGCAGAGCATTGCTGGCTTGGTCAGGTCTCCGCCTGATGTCGGGTCTCTGGTCTCAGGTCTCAGGTCTCAGCTCTCGGCTCTCCAGTCTCGGTTCTGCGGTCTCCAGTCTCCGATCTAGAGTCTGGTTGAGTTTTTCGCATTCGCGGCGCAAACTTTCCTTTTTGTCTATACATCTAGCACAAGTGTGTGTATATGCATGTGTGTGTCTGTGTCTGTATATGTAAGTGTGTGTGTGTGTGTGGTGTGTGTATGCGCAAAGTGTGCGGGCGCACATTAAAACAAAAACACAATAACAAGAACAACAACAACAGCAACTGAAACTGAATCAGAAAACTAAAACTGAAGCCAATGAGGGCAGCGCATTAAAAGGTGTGGCAATTCATACATACGTTCTGCTTTATGCATGTGTGTGTGTATGTGTGTGTGTGTGTGTGTGTGAGCATGCATACGCCAACATAGCAGTTAAAGTTAAAGTTACAGTTACACTTGCAGTTATCGTTAACAAATGCCATAAATACAACATATTTCTCTTGGCTTTTCAACTGAAGTTGAAACAAAACTTTGAAGCACACACTTAGTCACACACACAAACACACACACATAATAATATTAATAAAGCAACTACCTCATACTCTTTAAATTACAGTAAGAACTCTCTAAGGTTTCCCAAAAAGTAAAGGGAATATGTCTTAAAACAAGAAAGAAAGCTTTACTTCAAGGGATTTATTTATTTATTTATATATCCTTGAAGATGATGGCATGGAGATTCCCAGATTGTTTATATCTATTTTATGGCTACGATGGTATGCATTCAGTTTGGGGAGGAGATAACTCTCCTTTAAAGAACACACATAATTTAAAAGCCATTCACAGTATAAAAAGAATAAAAAGACAGTTTCTCCTATATTCATTTTGGTTTATCGGATTGTTCCGATAAAACTTGTTAATGATATTATAACATAATATGAGGGACGCAAGTAAAAGCGTGTTCTCTTGATTTACAGAGCTTGATTTATTGATTCTTGATTCTCTTGATTTATCATTATAGAACACTTCACAAACATTCGTACAGTGTATATAGCCTAACTTAAAGCTTGCAATACTTTCCATCTTCAACATAATACACATTTTTTAATTATAAATTTGAGGTTATAATATTATTATTTCAGCAATTCTAATATATGTTCTACTAAGTTTCACTGCACTTTCTGAGTTGGAAGAGTTTCGATATAGCACTCTCTAATAATGCCTAAGATATACGTATCTTACCTCTCGTTGTTGTTGCTACATTTAAACATATAGTATCTTTAATGACGATTGCATCGCTTTGTCACTGTTGAAGAAGTTATATGGTACTCACTCTGTGTACTGCTGTGAGGCAGAAGGAGGCGTGACATACCCCTCTTGCTTAGGATCCCTAGCACTGTCTGTCTGTCTGTCTGTCTGTGTGAGCACTCAAATCTCGGCTATTAAAAAAGGCTAGAGACATCAAATTCGGCATGAAGGTTTCTGGTTTTCCTTCGTTTCGTCCTACTCAGCTCACATATCATTTGCGGGTGTTTTGTTTTCGTTTTATTCTGCCAGAGCAACAACATATTATTCAAAGTGTCGACGACAATTCACTTTTCGTTTTCAGCTTCGATTCCGATTTGGATTCGGATTCAGATTCAGATTCGGATTTGGGGCGCGCGCAGCGGCAGCAGCAGAGTTTTGCAACATTCTGACCAAAATTTATGGCCCGCCACTTACCACAGCCAGGCAGCAAGGTCAAAGCGTTTATGGTGGGCGGGGGGGAGGGAGAAGTAGAGTTGGGGAGGAACGAGCAAGAGCCCCTGGGCCGCTCCTGGGCTTGCTGCAAGGCGGCGGCAGCTTGGAACTACTCCAGGCCGAGTGAGTCAGTCGCGCATTTTGCGAATTGACTTTGATTTGTGGCGCCCCCTCATGCTGCACGCTGCACGTAGCAGGCTGATAAATCAGCGCCAAATGCAGTTCCCAAGGCCGTCACCGCAAAAGGCGGGCACAGCCAGAGTTGAGGGCGTGGGTGGAGGCGGGGGCGGGGGCTGCCCGCTTGAGGTCAAGTCTCAAGTGAAAATTCGCCAAGACAAAAGTGAGAAAGCTGGCGAAAAAGGGAAAAATTATGTCAAAATTTGAATTAGTCGCGGCTGGGAAGAAGAAAAAGTGCAAAAACAATGCAATCGCATAAATTAATTTTCCTATCAGCTGCTGCTGCTGCCTCTGCTGCTGCAACGTCGGCAGCGACGCTTTTCACTTTCGCAGACAGACGTCGCGACTCAGTTTCGAGCAGCGGCGGCAGATGAACATGTCAGACAGCGAAGTGCGAGAATTGACATGGACTCCATGGAGATCTTGGAGTGTGGAGCATAAAGTGTTTGACATGGGGCATGGGGCATGGGGCATACTCCAAAGAGCATGGGGAATATGCATAATTTCCCTTTTGTGGTATCGCAAAGTTGGTTTTGCTTCGTTTCGCTTCTCGTTTCGTTTCGTGTTGCCCCTTTTGCGGTCCATTTGTGGCGTGAATGGAGACGCAAGTGAAATGCTCCCCCCTCTCCCCCTTGCATGTTTACCTTTACAATTCAAATAAAAGTCGTAATTTCTTCCGATCAATATAATTTGATTATGATGAAATGTTGGCAATATACGATATTTGATATATAGAAAGATCGCGAGAGCAAGTTAATATGATTACGCCTTCTTGACAGTAAACAAACATGGGGCTTAGCTTAGTCACTGAAAACCTATAATATTATTCACTTCTGCACCATTTTAAATAACCATTAAATGAACTATCGGTGGAGATAAGAAACTGCAAGGGTATAGAAACGTCGGCATGCCGAAGGTTGCCTTTCCTTCTTGTTTTTCTACTGCGCCTTTGCTTGAATTGCCTTAATATGCCTGCTATGGTGCTATGTTTTAATTGTTTTCATTTAAACTCAGTGGCCGAAAATAATGATTAATTGTTGTTTTTTTTTAAATGAAAAAATCATCCGCTTAGAAAGGTCGGATAAGAAAATAAATTGCACCAGAATGTTTCTACTGGCCCACTCTTGGCAAATCCGAGGTGATCCCACATAATCATTATATTTTTATTTTTCGGTCCCTGTTTAAACTTGGCTACGACTGCCTTTTTTTACTGGCCTCCTGTTCATAAGGTTTAATTTTGCTTCGTATTGAATGAAAATGCAATGGGAGAGCGGCACGACTATTGTTTGCAAGAAAGAAAAGGAAGCCAAGTCGAAATTGAGCTGCCTTTTTTTTTTTTGCCTGCCTTCCTTTTCTTACAAGTGATAGTCGTCCTGCTCTCTCATACTATCATATTGCTTTGATTTCCTTGCTTCTCCTGTGATGCCCCGCGTGAATTGAAAACACATGTGCAGCGACTCAATCTCATTCAGTGGAAACAATTAGTGGAAAATTAAATCAGATGAACAGGAGCCCAATTGGATACTCTAAAAAGAGCATCCAAGCAGGCGTTGTAACACAATTCAAATTCAAGCGAAGGGGAAATAAAAAAACAATCAGCCAATAGAAAGCGAGAAGATAACGGATTAAAAGGCATGTATCAATATTTATTAACAAATCACTGTAAATACACTTTGATTGCACTTCAAGCAGCTTTTGAGTGCGATCACAGCAACCAGTGTCGGTCCTGCAGTATCACAAGCAGTTCAGATTATGTCACTATGCCAGTTAAGCAGTTCACTGCCTGCTTCGACTAGAAATTTAAGAGTTGTGGATGCTGGCAAGCTGTGTACTGCTTTTGTGTTCAGTAACTGTTCACTGCTTTTACAAGCAGTTCAAGTCAGCTTCTCCACAAGCAGTCTAAATGACTGCAGTGCACAGCTTAGCGATCGACTGTCGTTTTGCTGTCAACCGATAGAGAGCGCCAGCAATTACTGAATGTATTTGATAACAAGCCATAGATGGCGGCACCATGACCAGAAAATGAAAACCTGAAGATTTTAAATATATTTCGAGCTTGAGGATCAATTGTCTTCACAGACGCAATGTAAAGTACATGCAACACAAGAGTTGCCAGACTTGAAAATGAAAAGTGAAAGTTAATTCCAGCAAGAATAAATCGCCTTAAATGTCTTAACATGGCTCTCAAGCCAGCAGAAATATTGTGTAAGAAGAAGAGCGATAAAATCTACAAATGGAATGAGTGCACGGTGCTCTCTCTGTCTTCTCGATGTCAAGATCCATTCATAAATGCATTCGGGCTCGGTGCGAGTGTGTTATGAAAACAACATGAGCTAATCCCGGACAACTATTTCCGTATAGCCCGATGACAATCGCGTGTTATCGGCATCGCAATCGAAATTAGAATAGGGACTCGGCATCGTTTACGTTGGTGTGTAATGGAATCGCAGATTGCAGATTGCAGATCGCAGATCGGACAAGATATAGGGGGTCTCTTGCATGCGACATAATTACCGCTGATTGAATTGAATTGAAAGGTGATGGCCGGCCATATCGAATGACAGAAAGCGACGAACCGCTCAGCAAACTCGACAAACTCGCCCCTCAACCCTCGGCAACAGCAACAACGGCAACAACAGCTACAGGAGCAACAGCAACAGCAACAGCAACAGCAATATCAGATGCTTCTTTGGCGATAAGCATCCGCTTTCCGCTTTCCCATTTCCCGTTTATTTGCCAATTCGCTTTGTTTTTTTGTCGGTTCGGAGTGCAATGCAGAGTCGGCACTTTGTAAAAAAGAGTGTTACTACAACTAACTACAACAACAACTGGACGTCGCTTTGTTTATCCAGTCGCTGTTTATCCACTTGCATTTCTATTTATTTTGGCGGCAACTCATTTGGAACTTGAATTGAAAAAGGATGAAGACAACACGAAATTCAGTACTAAACAGTTGTGTTTAAAGCACAATTCCCCGACAATTGCAGGCAGACCCTAGGAAAGAGGGGAAGGGTGACTGGGGGTGACTGTCTGCCATTCATTAGTCGCGTTTATTTGCCCAAATCCTTTTCGGAGCGCCTATTTGCGAAATTAAACACTTCGATGCGGACGCCGATACCGAGTGCATTCCCCATCGGATGGGGCCCTCCAACTGCAGGAGAGTCCTCTGCATTAGTATGTGTGTATGTGTATGCGTATGCGTATGTGCTAAAATCATTTCACGCATCAATGCATTTGCATTTAAAGGCAACTGTATTTGACATTTGAAAAGTATTGGAAATGGATGCGACATTTGAAAGTATGTTTGAATTGATACAGGGCACTAATGAGGGAGAAGGGTCACCAATAGGCAAAGGCAACCATGTAACATACATGCACAACATATACAACATATGTGCCCTGTCGTTAATCCCAGGCTGAAGCATATTGTAGCTCAAACATGCACAAATTAAAATCTCATCCAAATCTGAATCCAAATCGGAATCACAAACAGAGGCAGAGGCGGAGGTGGAGGCAGCAAGAGAAACGCGACCTTCTTGTTGTTCTTCGTGTTTGCCTCTGGTTTATTTATTTATTTATTATTTCATTTGACTGATTGCTGCCAGTTCCCCTCTCCCTGCCCACCCACGCCTGCAGGCTGAAGCTAAACTCATGTATTATGAATAAGTTTATTGTCGCTGGCTTTCGTGTGTCTATTTATTTGGTGGCAACGCTGCGGGGCCTGTGCTCCCACCAACTTGGACCCCAGCCCACCAACCCCAATCCCAATACCAATCCAAGCTGTGACCCCAACTTGGACTGCCTGTAATTTTAGGGGGCTTGTCAAAAATAAAAATAACAATGAGAGCAAAAAGTGCGTGTTGTTTTCGGTTTCATGTAGCTGACAAATCATATTACCGCATTTTATATGCACCAAACCGGACCGAAGAGAGGCGAAGGGAAGCGCGCCATTTCGGAAATCCCATTTCATTTGAATCACAGAATATGTTAAAATTTTGAGTGCCAACTCGGATCTAACTTTTGGTCTCATTCAAATGCGCCACTGCCTGATGGACAATGGGAATATCCTACACACTTGGTATCTTGAATCTTTGCGAACTGAAAAGTTTTTGGTATTATCATTTTAAGAACATTCCTGGGACAATTCTAAATGACTACGATACCACAGTAAAAACTATCTCAACGGTAACCTCAATCAACGGACACCTCTTTAGGGCGGACAACTTTCTTAGACGGACACATTTTGTAGACGGTCTCTTAGAAGAATTGCAATTTTAGACAGACTCCTCTTTTTTACTGACAGCTCTCTTGTAAGGAATGTTTTTTTCGACGGACACCTTTATTAGACGGACATCTACCTTAGAAAGACTGTTTTCTATGACGGACACCTCTCTTAGATAGACTGCATTCTTAAATGGAAACCTCTCTTAACGGACACCCAGCTAAGCGGACAAGTTTCTTAGACGGACATCTCCCCTGGAAGAACTGCTTTCTTAGACGAACACCCCTATTGGAAGGACTGCAGTCTTAGACGGACATCTTTCTTAGAAAGAGTGCTTTCTTAGACGAATTCTTCTATTAAACGGACACCTCGTTTAGAAGAACTGCATTCTTAGATAGAAACCTGTCTCAACGGACATCTCTCTTAATGAACATTTCACTTAACGGACTTGGTGTTCGCTAAGAGCACAAGTTTCATAGATGGACACCTTTCTTAGATGAACTTCTCCCCTAGAAGAACTGATTTCTTAGACGAACACCCCTCTTGGAAGGGGTGCTTTCCTAGACGAATGTTTTTATTAAACGGACACCTCTCTTAGAAGGACTGCATTCTTAGATAGAAACCTGTCTTAACGGACCTCTATCTTAACGAACACTTCTTTAACAGACACAACATATAAAGTTAATGCTGACAAGTTTTTAGGCGGACACCTTTCTTAGACGGACACCTCCCCTAGCAGAACTGCTCTCTTAGAAGGACTGCTTTTTTAGACGGACCATTCTTTTGGACATACACTTTATCTATGAAGTTCGTTTTGGTGAATATATCAGTCAACTTTGATCCGCTTGCTCGGACACTCTCTTAGCCGGACGCGTACATTATATCTCGTTTATGTTTTTGAATTTTAAACTCTTTATAAATATAACAACTCCATCAATAGCTAGTAAAACCTCTATTCACAGGACGCTAAGCAAGGCATAGAGTATAATTTAGACTATTCTTTTATTTGTCATAGAGAGCTTTGCATTGTCTGAAGAATGTAAATCATTTTTGAGCAAGTAAAAAGGTAGCAAAGAAGGTGTTGCCAGTCTACTGGGCATGGTCGTGGCTATTAGTTAAATCAACAGTCACACACACAGACAGACTCGCAAAGGGCAAATGCTGGCCTCAATTCCCCTCTCTCTCCTCTCTCTCTCTCTATCTCTTTCTCTGTCTGTCTCTTTTGCTGTGTCACTGCTTACCCCCTAAGTCGGTCGCTTCTTTTCAGGTCGTGGCTGCTGCTGTCGCTGTGTTGTTGCTGCTGTTGCTATTGTTGTTGTTGTTGCAGCCATTGTCAACGACGTGGAAAATGTTACGCTACAATTTAATTGAAAGGATAATCAGGCGCACAGCGGCAGCGCGTCATATGAGGAGCGCACTCGCCGGCAGAGCCATAGCCAGAGCCAGAGGCAGAGGCAGAGGGCAAAGGCACAAAGCTGCGCAATGAATGCGTGTTGCGAATAGAAATAAATGGCGAGCAGAGCCAAGGCATAGACAGAGGCAGAGGCAGAGCTAGGGGCAGAGGTAGAGGCAGAGGCAGAGACAGCGCAGCGGCAACATCGGCTTTTGTTGTCCCCGTCAAGTGTCCTTTTTGATGACGACGACGACGACGACGACGACGATGTTGCCGTTGTTCCTGGTGCTGTTGGTGATGATGACGTTTCGGGGTTGCTTTGGTAGACCTCGCTTGTGGCCGAGCATGTGAGCCCACAACGTGGCCGGCTTTGCTTCCTGCGATCCTCGTTGTGGAGCGGGGAGGCGGGACGCGGCGCCTGTGGCGCAAGGCGCAAGGCGTGAGGCGTGAGGCGTGTGAAGGACGCAGCAGGAGGACGAATGCGAAGCTAGCTAAAGGGGTCCGGGTCCGGGCCGGGTCTGGGGTCTGCTCTGGGCAGGACTCGCTACAATCAAATAAAGAGCTGACTTCACTTCAATGCGGCGATTGGCAAATGAAACTAAATAAAATTAAATACGCTGCACAAGTTGCAAATTCATGCACAATCAAAAGGATTCACGCTGCGCGCTCCTTCCTCAAGCACAAAGGGCAACAGTGCAGCAGCAGCAGCAGCAACAGCAACAGCAGAGGCAGCAGCAGCAACAGCAGGCGGTAAAAAATCAAAATAAAAAATGTAATTTTAATCGAATTCACTCGCCCCTTTCGTGCGAATAGTTTTTGATTCACATTCAAGTGCTCTCAGCCCTTTGCCTACGGCGAGTGCCTTATTAGACTCTCACCTCGCACACCTCGTCCCCCTTTCCCCTTTCCACTCATTGTCCTTCACTTACTCTTAGCCCCTTCTAGTCCATTGCTTGATTTGTGTTGTGCCAACAATCGCCGGCAGCGCAGCGTGCTCTGCCCTCATCCTCCTTTGCAAGCATTCTTCCGCGAGCAATGCAATCAACTTTCCTAACGGACCAACTAACCCTCTGACTAACTGACTAACTGACTGACTGACTAACTGCCATATCTCTGCACTCACATGCTGATTAGTTTAAACAAGGCGAATCCATCACTAATTAACAATTGTAAGCGCCCAAAGCAGACACAAAAACAGAAGGAAAATGCCTCATTTGGGGCAGGTCGAGTTGGAAATACACTTCGAGCCCATTGCTTTTCATAATAAAATAACCAATATATATATATTATATATTATATACTTATATATATAAACCTTAAAAATACCAGAATGTTTAAAGGTTAAATTGAGTTATAACATTATGCTTACACGTATAAAGATTAATAATCTGGATATCAGAGTCGCAGTACCTTTGTTTTAAACATCTAGAGGGCACCTATTGTAATTGCCTTGCTCTATATTATTATTATTATTTATTGTGGCAAAGATACCATATACTGCAACTTAGAAAAATCTATTGTATCCCTACTGCGATCTATCTCCCTGTCCAGTTATTTTGAAGAAATCTTTAATTTGCCAAGTTTCTAGTTCCCCGAGAAGGTGCTTGCCTAGTGAAATGCTACCTTGTTTTATATATAATATAAATATTATGTAATCTATTAAGTAATATATTATGTATTTATTTCATAAATCATAAATAAATCAGAATGAAGAAAATTAATACTAACTACATCAACTCTTTTCTCGTTTTTTCATATATTGGCAAAATCATTTAGAGTTTGAGAAATCTATATTTTGGGCACAAATGTTGCAAATCTATTTAATCATTCTTGCCCCATTTGATATTACTATATATGAAAAAGACAATTAAACTATGGCGAGACGGCAAGTTACCCGGCTATATATTGCTGCAACATCCCTTGAGCTCTCTTATGTACGGAACTGTCTTGACATTCGCATTGTTTTCCTATTGCCCCTTCGCTTGAATTTCCTAATAGCCTTCAAAGCTGTAAATATAGGAATTCCTTAAAGCCTTAGTAATAAATTTACTCCTTTAAAATTGCAGTTTGATGTCATTATTGACTAAAAAGCTTTATGATTAAGAAGAATATTTCTTATAAATAGATTTACAATCTATCGCCTATTTTCAGCCACTTAATCGCGACAATGATTATTTTCAACATATCATAAAGATATTTGAACATATTAATACGCCTGCTTTGATAACCTGTTTTCATTATTTTTGTTCAAACTATGCGAATTTTGGCTTTTGTGTAACTATTATATTGTTATTAGATTAATCCAAAGTTATAAATAAATGATAAAATATTGTTTTAAAAACTCCTTAAACATTTTTGGGGAGTTGACCTGGAAGTACATTTCGATTTCCAAAAATAAGTTGAACATTTGCAAAGAAATAAATATAAAAAAAAAAAAAAATATTACTAACTGTATGTTATACCACAAATATAAGAAATAAGTATATTTAGAAATCTGAAAATTATTCACAATTCAATTAAATATATAACTTTTCCACTGAAAAAAGGAACTTGTGTGATTGTTTTAAAAAGTGAAACAAATAAAAATCTTGTTATTTTTTTTCCAACTTTTGGATTATAACCACTTTGCTCGACACTTCCTGTGCCCGGCGCACACCCCTTTTGGGGGAAGGGGGTGTTGTGTATGTTTGGATTTGTTCACTCGCTGATTTATTTACTTGACAATCGTCGGGTTTGTTTAACCAATTTTTGGGGAGCTTTCATATTGTTTGACAGACGAGAATGGAGAATAAATAAAATGAAATGGGGTCGCATAATTTGCATTGTCAGTGCTTTGAGGTGTCAAGCCTTCAGTTGGAAAAACAAGGAGCCCCCTCCACTTTTCCGGCGTGTTGTTTGCCCGTGTAAAATATTATTTTATTTGACTGTTTGCAGCGTGACAATGTTGCCTTAGACTAATGAAGGACCCCGGGCTCCAAAAAGGGTTGACAGTATGTGTGAGAGAGAGAGAGAGAGAAGGAGACAGGGAGAAAGGGCAGGCTGCTGGAACGGATGTCTCGGTTTGCCGATCCTGATAACCTGAATTTCCCTGAATGTCCGAGGCGCCACTTGACATCTGCTCCGAATTCTGATTTATGTCCGAGGCGAACCGATCCCAACCGAACAGACCGAACAGCAGTTGGCCGACAGTGTTCGGCAATTAATGGGAATCACTTTGCAATTGAGTTGTCAAGTAGAATGTGCAGCAAGTGCGACAACGGCGGCGCCTCGAGGAGGCAGACAGTTGCACTGTACTTGGAACTAGCCAGAGATCGAGAGAGTCCACTTTGGTCGTCCCTTTTCCTGGCTATTACTTAATCAATGCGCTCATTTGTTTTTAACTGGAAGTCGGGCTGCTGCTGCTCGAGGTGGAGGTGGAGGCGGAGTCGAGGATGTTGCGTGTTTTGACACAAGGCGGCACCAGCAACAACAACAGAGGTGCGCCCTGTAAGCGGACACTGCCAAGTGTTGTTGTTGCTGAAATTGGGTAATGCGCTGTAATTGGAACTAGTTGATCACTTCTCATGTTTTGCTTTGCTGGGTGCTGTTTTTAACGCGAGCTACTCAAGTGCCAGCCAACGCTACCTGATCCCCTACCCGATCTGCGACCCATCTCGATCTTGCACCATTTATAATGAGGCAGTTGCTCAGTTGCATCTCAGCCCAGCTGTTTGCCACAAGCAAATCATTTGCCTGATGAGGATTAGAGAGAATGCGATAAGCAGGGGGGAGGGAGGAGAGAAGGGACAGGGGAAAGGGCGTCAATTACACTCCGGCGAAAATATAAACATGCCCGAAACAAAGGTGTCGAGATAATCCTTGTCAAGCGATTTCCTTATTGAATAATTGGGGTTCTCTGGAATTAAATTAATTCAAAGAGAGAAATACATGACATGCAATACAGATTCACTGATTATTCCTATGTGAGTTGTATATAATACTGCTGAGTCTTATTGAACAGGTTAGATATGCTTTATTTATGTAATTTTGATGAAGTGAAAAAGTATTTTTGCTATACTGTTCACTTTTAATTGGTGCTGACAAGGTTGTTCTATTTTAAAAACTCATACATGTTTTTATACAGAAACCCTTAATTTGGTTGTCCGATTTTGATTTATATTAGTAACACTTTATATGTACGTATATATACATTTGTTTAGTATAGTTTTTATGGATATAGAAAAACAACAAGAATCGGCAGATATTATATATGGTATATCGATGCAGTTTGGCCCAATCCATTTAATTTTTGGGGTACAATAGTAAGTAATGTTTCTCTGTTATTTAATCAAGTTGAACCTTTTCTATAAAGGCAGAAAGAGGAACATACATACATATTATGTTGTTACTTATATGGCTAGATAGTTAGATAGTCTGTTCATGCTGATCACGAATATATATTCTATACGCAGTTGAGAATGTCTTCTTTTGTGCATTGCAAACTGTTTACAATCATAGTTAATATTGTCTGACTGACAAAGTGCTAAGAACATAGCGAAATATAGTATCAGTAAAATATAATATATATTTATTATTATTGAAAAGGTATGTACTGCGACCTATAAGATATATATTTCCCATGATGGCATTATCAGATCATAAATCCCCTTGACCATATGCTTTTATATAATATTATATTATTATTATATTAAATATAGTATAGTACCCTGCCTAATACTATATTTTAGCTGTGCTGACCAGAATCTTTAATTTTCATTTCATCTTTCCCGTTTCTTAAGGAAAGCAAACTAATTGAATTTCGAATAAATGTGATAGAGATTAAATGTTATATATATTGCAATATCTTACTTTATATCACTTTTAATTACATACTAAATATATGTTAAATATATGTTAATACTAAAGCCAAAGCGAAATCTCCAGAGAGATCTGCCGTACAGGCCGTAAGAGATCGTCTGAGATCGTCTGCTTATTAGTCTCAGCTGCTGCCTTCCAAGGGGAGTTGACTGTGGCACAGTCTGCTAATCAGGAGCCAGTTCCATGTCGCGCAGCTTGTTGCCCGTGTGGCAGGGTGCGATGGGGTGCAGTGGAGTGGGGTGGGGCATTGTGAGATCCAAACAAAGAACGGACGACGGGCTGACCAAAGCAAACGCTTGACCACTGGGTGCGCATGATTGGCCTCAGCAATGCTCGACCGCGGAAGTGACCAAAAGGCGAAGGCAACGGCAACGGCGACGGCGACGCATGCGCAGCGGATTAGCAGCCACCGATCGGAGGCGAGGCGAGGCAAGGCACTGCGAGGTGCTGCAAGGCGTGGCACGGAACGTTGCGTTGTGTTGCGACGAGATGGGGTGGGGGGTGTCACAGTGCGACGCTGCCTTTGTTCGCGCACGACCGCCTGCCTAGAAAATGAAGCTGTTTTCGGGCGAGGCTGCAACAATGCCCCAGTTAGCATGCCAGAGAGGGGGGTGGGGAGGGGGGGTGAAAAGGGAGAGGGAAAGCAACTTGCAGCATTATTCGGTGTCTGTAATTGCTGCCCTGAGACCGAGCATTAGTGCCCCGGCACGCAGTGCAGCCCCTTACTCTGATTACCCCTGCCGGCCCTGCTGCCCCTCTTCCTGCTCCTGCTCCTCCCCCTGTCCCTGCCTGGCAGACTGGCCCTGCGGCTGCCCCTGGCCGCTGCCCCTGGCCGCTGCTTGGCAACCGCATCGAGTCGCATTGAGGACAAACTTTTTCGTTTTGCCTTCTCCGTGTCCGCTTTGAAACTTTATCGGCTCGCTGGCATGCAAATGTAAAAAAGAACCAACACACACACACACACGCACGCACATAATAGCACGCACAGATGCGGGATTAAGCGACACAAAGTGTAAGCACTTTGCCGGAAACACATTGGACAAATGAGGCACTCGACACAGGCGACACAGACGACACAGACGACAGAGTCGGAGCAGTCGGAGGCGACACCTATGCCTTGCCTTTGGCCAGCACGGACAGCAGTGGCAAAAAAGGAGATGTTGTGGCACAGAAGGTTCAACAAAGCGCGCAACTCGGAGCAGGCTGCACGGCAAATTCGATCACAAGATGCACAATGATGCAGCCCGCTGGGCACAGCAGCTCTACTCACTCTCTTGCTCCCTCTCTCCCCCTTTCTCTCTCTGTCTCTCTCTCTGCCTCTCTCTTGCAGCGTGAAAATCACAATTTTTCGCTAGATAATTTCAATTTGTTGGCCACAGTTCGCACAATGTTGCAACGTTGCAGCAAACAGAGAGAGTGAAAGAGAGAGAGAGGAAGGCAGAAGGAGAGTGAGAGTGAGAGGCAGCCTGGTCCAAGCAATTGATTCGCTGCGCCATCATCATCATCAGCAGCCAGTCTCAGCTCTTGGGGTCGACCGCAATCATTTGGCCACAGCGGGTACTCGTTGCCATTGAACAAGGCGACTCGCTACGGCTCGGCATTGATTCGCATCGATTCGCATCGGATCGGACACTGAATCGATCGCAGCTCCAAGTGATGAGCGTGGCTAACGAGTCAGCAGTGTGTGTGTGTGTGTGCATCTGTGCTTGTGTGTGTGCTGCACGTTGACAGGCCCCCGGGGACATTGGTCATGCCACATTTAGCAGCGTGCCGCAGTTTATGGGCAATTTTGCACATTTCTCCCTGACGATCTGTGCGACTTTGTCTCGTTTTGTTGCTCTTGATGTATTCATTTAGGAGGCACTGCATCATTATCAGCATCAACTGAAGTGCTAAGTGGCCGCGTGTGACCAATTTGCCGGGCACAGCTGCCCCTCTAATGGTCTCTGCGCCCCGGGCTGCCTGCCCATTGTTGCACAAGCGAGGCAGCATTGCAGCGAGGCAGGAACGGAGGCACCACGGCCCACAGAGAGCCCGTAGGTGTTCCACAAATTATGACTGCATTTTCCGCATCTGATCGAAGTGTTTGACATGTCAATCAATCTCACGCCACACTGGCTAATTGCCCAACTGTCTCAACCTGCAAATTGGGGGAATTTCCTCCTACTCATTATTTTCATGTTGTGAAAATGTGCGGAATCAGTATACCCGCTACGCATAGGGTAGAAGGTATTATAGAAGGTAAAAAGAAGGAAGGAAGATTTACAACATTCATTTTGGGCTAAAAATCTAGAGAGAATCGAACACAAGTTCGTCTTGCAACATCTGCTTCTAACCTCACTTGCCACCCATTACTCATTGTGTCCTTACCTCCTATTCTATATGACCCTCACTTCAATAACTGCAATATTGATTAATATTATATTTAATACTTTGCAAGTAGTATATTCTTTTATATTAATGTATATAAGGACACATCTCCGAATGAATAAACTACACAGTCTGTCTGTATTCTGTCTGTTCTGTCTGTTCTGTCTGTTCTGTCTGTTCTGTCTGTTCTGTCTGTTCTGTCTGTTCTGTCTGTTCTGTCTGTTCTGTCTGTTCTGTCTGTTCTGTCTGTTCTGTCTGTTCTGTCTGTTCTGTCTGTTCTGTCCTGTCTGTCTGTCTGTCTATTTGTCTATTTGTCTGTATTTTTATTTGCCTATATACTTTATATATATATTCAGAATCAGCATCAGTTCGAAATAACGCACCTTATCAATACAAATTAAAGTTAATCAATAAATTATGTATGCTTATTTTTATATATATCTTATAGATACACAATTAAAATATGAGTAAGTATATTTGCAATGTAACATGACTTAATTATAAATATGAATAACTATTGCCAACTTTATTTTCAATTTCCTAACTTCGAAACGTTCTTTAGTTCAACTGTAGTTGTTGTTGATTGACAGTTGTGAAGTCTCGAGTTAGTCAGCTTTATTGATATTAAATTTCTTAAATATTTCACAGTTTTGTCTGCGCACAAGTCTGCGTGTGTGTGTGTGTGTGTCCTGTGGAATATCGCACAAAGGAAATGAAATGACCGGAAGTTAAATCAAACCAATTCAATGCCAGGCGAAAATTGCTAAGGATCGAGGACCAAATTGAACCAAGTCGATGTCGAAGATTGCATGCCGGCCACGTAACACAACTAAATATAATTCGAACTGTGTGTGTGTGTGTGTGTTTGTGTGTGTGTTGGCACCCTTAGCGAATAATTCAAATAAATTTTACACCTTTGACCTGCCTTGGCTGCCTTCTTCTTCAAGCTGAAGCAGGCCAAATAAATACGTAGATAGACTTTTGGTTGCCTTGCTGACCGAGGGACGACAAACGGAAATCCTTTTTCAATTTTATTTTATAGCGCACACACTCTCGCACACACACACATACACACACACACGCAGACACACTCGCACAGCTGTTGCCAGTTATAGCAGAAATATAAATTGAGTTGCTGGCCACCGAAGTTGATTATGGGCTACGCTCCAGCGAATCTGAGCCAACAAATTTTCTCAATTCGGTTAAAAATCAACACCAAGTCTGCCCCAAGAGCGCTCCCTAGCAACCCCTAGAAACAGCCCGAGCAGCCCAAACAGCCCGAGCACCCCCAAGTCAACAGTAAAGGCAAAAAAGCGCAAAAGCAGCTGCCAATTTGGGGGCTGGCCAATACACCCAGCTAATACACCAAAGATGGACATGTGTGTATTAGCGAGTATCTGTGTGTGTGCGTGTGTGTGTGCTGGAGCTAAGCCCTGCGGCTCACATATCAGCGTGAATTAAAACAAAGTGGGTATCGATGTAGATCCCGAGCCCAAGTCCGAAACGAACCGAACCGAACTGAACCGCACCAAAAGGGAACCCAACGCGTTGAGGGTGTTGACTCAATTTGCACAAAAGGCAAGAAAGAAACGTACTTTCTCTAAGGTCGAATTGTGAGTGCTCTACACTTAAACTCTTAGATACTGCGCTATGTCTATAGAATGTCTATACGATCTCTGGTAACTCTTGAAAGCAAAAGAGAGAAGTCTAGATCTGTAAAGAAAGCAAATGAATAAGAGTTTGTTCATTACGAACCCTAAATTGTACACATTAGTTTGTTATATTGAGAGAAGTAAAGATTTATAGAGAAAGTTTAAAGAGTTCATCAGTTATTAAATAACTTAAAAAGCTACATAAAGGGTTATTAAAGTGGAGTTTTAAGGCATTCATTTGAATTCCAGAGCTGAATCTAAAACAGGACTTTACTAAATGTTCTGCAATTGTTTTAAATGTTCTTCTAAAGCTGTAAACCGAAGTATTTCTTTTTAACATCCTTGATTATTATGAGGTTTCTATACCGCTTAAATGTCTTTGATGTACTATAATCAATTTAATTCTAACTATATATATAATAAGTAAAGTAATGCAGTAAACTTATTGTATTAAATGATGAGAAAATTGAGATGGGATGTGTCTAAGAGTATTACTTATAATTCCCTTGGGTCTTCATGTATAGGAAGTATATTAAATAGTCATATACATTCATATATAGTATCATATTATATGGTATTCATCTGTACAAGAATCGGAAATATGTGACACATATTTGAACTTTAAGAGCATAAGTATTTATTATACTGCATACCACGAACAGCTTTATAAGGTATAGTATAATGTAGCTTATATATCTTTATCATTATTATTATTTAGAATATTACCTTAAGATTTGCATACTTCAGCCACTTGGCAGGCAACTCGTTGACTTAGTTAGGGCATGTTAAAACAAATAAAAGGGTCGGGACTTCTTTGCGGATCAAACGGACAGCGGCAGCTTTCACTTATCAAAGTGGTTGGGGTCCAAATTATTTACGCCTTAAGCTCCAAAGCCGATTTGTCCACCCACTGGCTCGTTATGCGCCACTCCCCACTCCCCACTCCCACACTTTCCTCTTCCTCTCATTCACTGCCCAGTTTTCATCCCATTTTGCACTTTTCCTCCCAGGGCCAACTCCATTTGCCTGCCCATCATCACACATGATGTTGCTGGGGGGGGAGACCTTCGGGCATTATCGTGTATGCAAAGCAGCTGAGTTGAGTTCTCTGCTGGCAGGTTATGCAACTCGATGTTCCTCCCCAGAGGATTTCCCTATCTGTCGACGGAAGTGTCGGTTCCACTTGAGGCGACGCTGGCGCCGGAATTCGTGCGAAAGGAGGCTGGGAATTCTTCGAGTGGCGCGCAGTATCAGCTTGCAGAGGATCTATGGTCACAGCAGCAGCAGCAGGGGAACAGGGGCAAGTGCATAAGTTGCCCTTGCAACTGCAACTGGACCCGGACAGGACAACCAGGACAAGTGTCAAAAGTGTTTACGCAACACATAGACAGGCTCGGCTCGGTTCACCTCGGTCAGGGTCGCTTCGGTTCGGGTCGCTTCGATGTCGTTTGTCTCACTTATTAATTGCATTTCGATAATAATTTCATGCTCGTTAACGAGTCCCGATACGGTACGGGGATCCGTAACCGTATCAGTTACCAGCACCAGCTCACGCTCACACCGCGTCCGTCCCTGTCCTCGTTCTCGTCCTCGTTGTCGTTAAACAGTCGCTAATTAGACGCACATGTGTAACACAAAACCGCATTTAAGCGTTACAGTTGCAGCCCCTTCCAGTTCCCCTTCCCATTCAGGGACGGGGGCAGCAGGACATGTACGCGTAGTGCACCCGCCACCGACGCGACGCGACACTCATCGAGTTCCGGCGAAGCACTAAAACTGTCCCAATTGTAACGAAATTATACACTTGAACTTCTTAACTTTGCCCGGACTGTGTATACAAGTGTGTGTGGGTGTGTGTGAGTGTGTGTGTGTTGTGTGTGTTGTGTGCTGTGCGTAGTGCAGGTTAAGCACCATTACCGGCCTGTTTCAGGGGTTCAAGTGCAGCTGGGTGCACGGGGGTGAACATCAGACTAAAGAGGGACATTGCAAGAGATTATATGATATATTGGAAAGTTGCTAAGTTCATAAACAATCTGTTCTGCTGCAGGGACTTCTATATTGAAGGTATCTTGTCTAAAACTCTCTTGAATTATTTTTTGTGACACCACATATCACTTTGCAAATATACTGAAGACAAAAGATTACTAATGGAGCAGATCACTATTAAAAAATAACTATTATATTATCAACTACTCCAGCATGTATTAACAAATAAGAATAACAATAATTTTCATTGAACCAGTTCACCTGCTAATGTGGTGAGGCTCTCGAAGGTGTCTCTAAGATATCCTTAAAGGTCTCTTTGTGAAAATTCCGTAAGCCACATGTTATTTAGGAATCAAGCTGAAACTGCAGATGTGTTTAACATAAATAATAGTGATATAGTTAAGATCTATAAATCTTTAAAGTGCAGTTGTTGCAGAGACTATTAAAGATACATTTAATAAAACTCTTTAAACTTGAGATAAGAGTTCAGCTGCTAATGTAAAGTTGTTGTCTGACTCTTAAAGAACTCTTAAAGTTCTTTAAACTTAATTTTTATTCACGAAAGAAAACATATGTTATATTATTTTGGAAAAAAGCTGAAAGTTTATATTTTTTTATTCAGGTAAAGTCTTTAAACTTCTGTGTAGATTTCTTATTTACCAAATCACTTTGTAAACAAGCTTTATTTTCATAAATTCTGTACAATTCACTAGAATTTCCCAACTGATGTCGGTCGATTTAAGTTCTTTCAGTGCGTGACGAGTTCAAGACCCCGCGAAAGTTTCCACCTCCCCGCCCTGGATTGACTTTAATGAAGTATGCCAACAGCTGGCCCCAACTGCCAGCAGCAAATGGAGCAATTGTAATCACAATGCTCCCTTCTCCTCTCCCTCTCCCTCTAACCCCCCCCTCCTCCTGCCGCATACACAACCTCAATCTACCAATCTCAATTCCCCCCTCAGCTCAGCCAATCCCCGTTGCGACCCAATAAAAGAGATTCCTGCTCCGTTTGGCACTCTCATAATTTTATAAAAATATATTTCGATGCGACGAGGACATTGACGTCGGCCATGATATCTGGCTGTTGACTATGATAGTGGGGGTGTACCCAGGGGGGTAGGTGGAACGGGGGAAGTGGGGTGTGTGGGGGTTGTGTGTCAGCCTGGTCAGCGCGGCATTTGCATGCCTCATTTGAGGACAAGTTCCTCTTCATTTATTTATTTTATTGCGGCCTCATTCGCGTTATGAACTCAATGGCCTGCGAACATTATTTTAATAATTGCAGTCTACAACAACAACAGCAGCAAACAAGAGCAATAACACGGCCAACCCCCCTCCGCCCCACCACAACATGCCGAGCCTGCACACCCGCCTCCTGCTCCGCCCGAGTCGCCTTGTTTATTGTTGTTTGTTGGCATCCTCGCTGGGCTCTTTATTGCTCGCATTCCATTGATTTTCATGGATTTCTGCCATCAACTTTTTCCACAGTAACTTTTTATTGTGCTTTCGCTGCAAAGACAGAGAGAGAGAGAGAGAGAAAGGGAAAGAGGGAGAGTGAGAGGGAGAAGGTAGTAACCGGAAGACTGCCTGGTTGTCTGGGGTGCCTGCTCTGTCCTGTCCTGCCCGGATAATCCCCGGCTAAGCTTACACAAATGTTGTGGCCTAATTTATCTTGAGTGGATCAATTGGGCGAGCACAACAAGCCTATCGCTAGATAGATCACTGCAATACGGACTGCCTGCCTGCCTACATCTCTTTCTCTCTCTCTCTCTCTCTGTCTCTCTCTCTGTGTGTGGATCAGGAATCGCATGACGTGCTCGGATCTTGTTACCATTGTGCCGGGTGTGCTTTTGTTTTGCCCACTGTCCATTGGATATGGGCTGCTTATGGGTGCGCATTTGCTTTGTTCGCTTCCTGCTCAGGGGGATTAGAACAAGTGGCAGGGCGGGCCGAGGTTGCACAATGCACGTTGCACGGTGGCAAAACAAAGGACATGCACGGTGCAGCAAACGCGATACACGTTGTACGATCGGGCCGCGATAAAGGGCTGTGTGAGCCGAGGCTCAGCTCTGACCCATTTGCCGACAGTCAGTCTAGTGTGTGCAGTGTGCAGTGTGTGTGGGTGAGCATGTGCATGTGTGTGTGTGTGTGTATGCCTCATATTAAGCCTAAGTGCGGCTTATCCAAATGCTAATAGGTTTGCTAATGTGAAAGCACCGGCCACACATGATAGCCGAACTCAGTCGAGCATCAAACTGAGTCTGCACCGGGGCTTAGGCTGCCACACAATGCCAGTTGGCAGTTGCAAGTGGCTTTTATTGTGCACCGCCCTTGGTGCACTTGCAACGGGCATTGTTTGCCAAATTGCTGAACAATACTCGGCCTAGCGCCGGCGCTGCCAACTCGTACCCCTCCTCAGCTCTCGGGGCTCTCACCTCGAGGCTCTTAGCCCTCGGCCCTCGACCCTCGACCCGATTTAGTTTGAGTTTCCTGCTCGGACGCTTCTTCCATGCATATTTCAATCAGCTAAAATATGCGGACCTAAAATAACAAATCGCACAGAGCGAACAATTCCGCTGCACTTGCTCAACGAGCTGCACAGGATGCAAGCAAATACAGAGAGAGAGAGAGAGAGAGAGAGAGAGAGAGAGAGAGAGCGTAACAGCCGAGGCATGTGAAGCATGTGAGGCATGCTCGACTGGCCACTGCACTTGCCACACATTCATCTCTATTCAGCATTGCCCAAATATATATGTACATATGCTTTTACTTGGAGAAAGCAAATCCTGTTTTACGACTACAAATGAGTTGATTCAAAATGAAAACATCAACAACTATTTACCTTATTTGTTATAGGTTCCTTATTATATATAAAGACTGTGGCGATCTGTAAATCAAAGTAACAGTCTTTGTGAATATTCGAAATTCAACAATTGTTTTAACGAATGTTTCAAAATAATGAAAATAAAAAGATCTGTAACTATGTGTGTCTTTTCTTTGGGATATACTAAACTATATTCTATACTACACTATTTACTATACTGTACCTTACTATGCTATACACACATCTATGCCAGAAGTTTGTATGCGACCTTAAGAGACATCTGACAACTATATCTTATTTCTTTTATAGGAACAATCAGTTGGATTTCATGATATTTATAAAAACAAAGTGTACATGTGCAGTGGTAAGGACAATTCATCGGACAATAAAAGGGGGATACTATATATTACTTATCAAATGAAAAGCATAAGTTTAGCATGTATATTTAAACATTTGTTCGCTATACCTGTACTTTGCACTTTTATTAACTTTTTTGAAGACGTTTTTCCATTAATGTTTGTAGTAATTCAATAATTCGAAATTTAACAAATGTTCATTGAATTTCAATAAATATAAACAAATAATATAAATAATTTTTTTAAGGAAAATCGAACATTTGTTTGGGAATAACTAAAAAACATGATGCAGAAATATCAATTTTACTGAGGTATAAAATTCTGAACAATTGGAGATTAAAGCCAAGACCTGCAAGGTTCCTTTCTATCTGGTTTTTTATTTTTAATTCCTATCATAACATAATAACATAATATATAACATACTAACATATCTGGATAATATATTGTAAAACTGGTATATATATAATCATGTAGAATATATTCTAATAAAGAGATTGTAATGTCTTTGTGTAATAGAACTTTGTATCTAAGAAAATGTACTTTAGTAGCTTAAGATAATTATGTTAAGCTCCAGAAATATTCCACCCAGTCCCCTAATGTAACATGTTTAGTCTTCTGTTTAAGCTTCTGCCACAGAGAGTCGTCTTTAGTTCATCTTTGGCTTCTCTTTGGCTTTCCACGACACGTTAGAGCGAAACCTCAATATACCCGACCTGAGTTATGGCTCAGTTAGGAGCACCAAACATAGAAATGTCAAAGTTTTTTGCGTGGCTGTTGCGACGCGCTCTCAACGCCGGCGTCGACATCGGCATCGCCGTCAGCGTCAGCGTCAGCGTCACGTTTTTTTTGGGCATTGCAAATTTTTTATGTTTCGCTGTTGTTTTTTGGTTTTTTCCTTTTTTGATTTTGGGACAGCAGCCTAAACCAGAGAAGTGGCACCGGAATCCAGAGTGGGCACCACTAGGTTTCTAATCAGTGCAGCTTCCGGACCCGCCGGGCCGTCAGTCAACAGAGCGCGATATTTGTCAACAAGCGGAACTATAAATATGCATGCAGTTTGCGAATGGGAGTGCAGGAGGAGCGGGGGTCGCTCCCCCGGGAATGTAGTGGACACATGGTAGAGCAGGCTTTGAAATTGCACTCAGGCGAGTTGTCATCGAGCCGGGGGGCACTGGGTGAACTCGTCTGTCGAGCATTTCATTTCATTCGTACTTTTTTTCTGGCAATACATCAATTTTTCGGACTAAGGGAAAATAATAAAAATCAACTGAGATACAACAGTAGTAAATTGTGAACTGCAATAGAATCGTGATAGAACGAAGCGTTATACACGTTCCACCCAATAGGCAGATAGTACTTACAACAACAGCGCTAAATTCTGAAGTGGCAATTCCGGCATTGGAGTCTCTTCTAGTATTCCGATACTCACAAAGGATGTTGCGTCAACTTCAACTGAGAGCCCCCATGAAGGCAATGCAGCTGAAGCGCTCCTTGACTTGCAGTAAGTACCAGCCGGTGATACCTTCCCAACCATGATGACCAACATCTACCGATGTTTCCCTCTGTTATCTTACCCTCTTTCCCGCCACAGACCCCAAGCAGCTTCAGCCCTTAGTTAAGAGCATCAAGAAGGAACAGCACTCGAAGCTGCTGTTCAATCCTGGACATTATCTATCGCAGCTGATCGCCAAGATGGCTCCGCTGAAGGTGCAGATTCGCCACAGCAACAATTTGCCTCTGGGCCAGTCGAATGTGCGCTTGCAGTTGCCGTCGGTGATAAAGGAGAAGCTGGGAGCTACACGCCAGTATAGCATCTACCTTAATCCCCTCGAGCAGCTGCAAATCGAGAAGTCCAAATTGTCGCCCAGCAATAACCACAATCTGCCCATGGCATATAGCGATCCATTGGGATCGGGAAAGCCTCCAACTAGCGGCAGTAGCAGCAGTAGCAGTAGCAGCAGTAGCAGCAGCAGTAGCAGTAGCAGCAGTAGCAGCAGTTTGGCACTGGTGCCTCTGGAGCAACCGACTCAGTCGGATCAGAGCCTGAAGAACGTGGGCAACCCGAAGCCACAGCCCCAGTCGAAGATGCCGGAACAGCCAGTGCGCAAGATACCCTACTATAATCCCCTAAGGCGTCGCAGCAATGTCGATCCGGCGCGCGTACAATACATTAAGGATCGGTTCAAGGAGCGCAACCTTGAGACAGATACCAATAAGCCACAGGGCAAGAAGTTTGTATCGCGTACTACGCTGCACTCCGGCCGATTGGACAAGATTGACTAGAAACTGCAGAAGAAGTAGCCCGCACTCCGACAGCACCAACACGACCCACCCACCACCCCCCACCACCAACACCACCACCACCTCCACCATCATTACCCTTACCCAAAACCCATCACAGTCCCTAAACCCTCCGACCCCGTCCCTTTCACTCATTTGCAAACACATGACCAACACCCGTTTTTACCACCTCTTTTCCGATTATGTTTGTCCCCCCCACAGTGGGAAAAGTGTGGACGAGCATTATTCGTGATCATTTTATCAGATTGTAGTGCATATTTTGTTGCCTCACGGCTTTTGACAAGAAAAAAACTAATGAGTATTGACTCCTGCTTGGAATCAAATAATATATAACTTTGTGTATTCGTACAGAATACGATTGGTTGCGATTGGTTCTCTTCCAGGGTAAGTATAAAGCAAGCCTTAATATTTTGCAGATCTTTCGAGTTCTTTCTTCAACTATTTAACCAGAACTGGCTGAGAGATGCGTCTTACCATAAACATAATATCGAAACTAACAAACCCCCTAAGCTGAAGTCTATTCCGCTCTCTCAAGTTGCTTGTGCCTATGACTCAAGAATCCTCTCGCCATATTTATTCAATTACCAAGCAAGAAGTTGTTGAGTGATGCATCTTACCATAAGCCATATATCGAAAGAGTCTAAAGAGCCTCGAAACTAGCCTCGAACCTCTTAGGCTAAGGTCTTTCCCGATCCCTTAAGTTCCTTACTCCACGATTTGAAGAGCAATTTTAGAGAAATACGTCTTACTAACTGCCAAATACTGAAAACCCATTCGACTTAGTTATACCTGGCAAGCTGTTCCAGTAACTGGTAAACCTCCGACGAGCTAATCACATATTCATAACATACTCATCGTAGTTGGGTAACATCCTAAGTCTACTTGATTTGCTACGCCTTGTCTTGGCCCAGTCAAGTGGCCTTGCTTGTTGTCTGTTGATGTGCGCTCTCTGCACCCTGTTGTCTGTCCACCCTGTTGTCGAGTCCATTCAGTTGATTCGACTAAGTGTTTCGCTTTCAGCTCCGTTTGATGTGCACAAGTAGCTGCAGCTTTTGGCCGGTCGCTTTTGAGTGAGCTCGTAAACTTGCTAGCTATGCTTCTCCCACTGCCACTGCCACTTCCCCTCCCGTGCCCTACCCTCCTCCCTGCTCCCTCTTCACTTGTCCCTGTCTTTGTATATCCGTATCCAGTTCAGCTCACTTGCTCGCAGCTTGGCAGTCGGGGGCGGGCAGTCGGGCATGCATACAAATCACACTAAACCGAATACGTCAAGCCAGCAGTAGCTTAGCCCCAACAACAGCAACAACAGCAACAGCGACAGCAATAACAGCAGCTACAAGGAGCTGGCTTTGCTATTCCCTTGAGTGCTTCAGGGAGCAGGGGGCGTGAGCAGCTAGTTCGATATCACAAAAAATACCCGCAAAAAATCACATGAACGTGAGCAGCGCCAGAAGGAGGAAGCATCAGCGAAAAAATAGAAAGACAGCAGCAACAGCAGCAGCAGCAGCAACAGCCACAATAGCAACAGCAAAAAGAGGTAAATGCACAAAAGCTGAGTGACTACAAAACCAAGTTGGACTCGGCGTCGGCATTGGGAACGTCGAAGCTTGAGGGCTGCCAGAGTCGGGCTTGGGGCTTGGGGGAGTTGGGATTGACTTTGACTCCGGCCATATATCCTGTTTGTGCAGAGATTTAGCTTTGAGCTATGGATATGCCGCTTTGTGTGTGCTGCGCCATCGAAGCTCATCGATTCAGTCGTCGCCGAGGCGAAGGAATGAGTGAGTCAACGCAGCTCCGAGGCGGAGGCGGAGACTATTGAGGCATTGAGGTATTGAGGTATTGCCATTTGGCTTGGGACTGCAACGAGGAGGGAACTGGGGACCGGGTTGGCACCATAGCTGGAAAAGGAGTTCCGCTTCGAGTGTCGGTGTCGTGCAGCAAGTTTACATGCTGTCAGAGTGTGCAGCTTTTTGTTGCCGTTTTTTAATTACATCCTCCGCGTGGGGTGGGGGGGCGCATCAAGCATACGCCGTGTGCGACGCGCCTTTGGCAAGCGAGAGCAGAAAGCAAAAAGGCAAGAAAAAAAGCAGAACGAGAGAGAGAGAGTGGGAGACACAAAACGACAAGAAAACTAAAGGCACAACATGCCTTGACTACAACATACCCTGTAGAAAAGATGGAGAAACCAAGGGTATAGGCAGTGCCAGAGGGATAAGCACTGCAAGGGGGGTGTGCACTGCATACATTGCACAGCATGAGTTAGTAGAGTATTGTCTGCAGCTGAGCAGACCCCGCTCTGGCAGCTCTTTACAGGGTATGCACAGCTCAAACCGTAAACTTGCGCAAATGTGCAATGGTTTGGCTTTGGCTTTGGCCTATGTGCGGCAGCCTTTTGCAGGCTCACCTCCTTCCTACTTCTACTTCCTGCTCCTACATTCCTCTTCTACATCCTTCTCTTTCCCTCCCTCTCTCTCCCTCTCTTTCTCTCTCGTCACCCTTTCGACATGGTCCTGGTTGACGTGAAACGTGCCTGGCATGGCGCGTCGCTAGTTTATTGTGAAATTCCAATAAATGCAGTTTAAGCTGAAGCGGCTCCGGCTCCAGCTCCAGCTCCGCCTCCGAATCCCGATGCGGATCCAATGCTAAGGGCAGCAAAAGGTAAACTGAACACTGCAGAGCACAACATCCAACGCTCCCGCCCCCTCCCAGCTAGCTAAAGCACACAGGGCAACGTAAAAAACCAAGAGGGAAAATCGTAGAAAATCGGAAAATTGGCCACGCAGAAGCAGCAGCAGAAGGAGCTCTTGCCTTTGGCCAACTGCACCGTGTGAGGCGCTTTTTTGTATAGATACGCAAAGAGATTTGATAAGCGGACAGAACGAGAAACAAACTTTGGCAACACTGAGGGAAAATTAAGGAAAATCTAGGGAAAATTGTGGCTAAATTGTTGAATTTTTCAACTTACTATATTGTATAACTATAACTATATAGCATATACATTCGTGTAGCATCTGCGCAGTGCATTCGTGCAGCAGTTGCTGGCCGGATGTGAGCCCTCTCCTTTTGCCTGCCGCATTCCCCTTCCCTTTCCCCTTTCCCCTTCTACCCTCGCAACTACCTGAGCATTCGAGGAACAGATTGACGATTGGCACCCGGCACTCAGCTCAATTGTGCAAGGGATTGCGCTCTCTGCGATGTGTGCCACGGCAAGGCCATCATCTCCAGCTACAGTTCCAACTGCAGACCCCTCTACCCTCTACCCTCTTCCCATTGTTGCCTCCCTTGCTGCCAACTGCAACCCCTCGCCTCTTGCCTGCCCGCTCTGCTCTCGAGCATCTCCATAGTTATCGTCGTCGTCATCATCAACGTGGGGCAGGTAACGCTGTCGCCGGATCGGCATCCTCTGCCGCTGTTGCTGCCGCTGTTGCTGTCGATGGCATTGGTACTTTGGGGATTTTGTGCAGATTTACATGCAAACAATCAAGATATGCCGGGGCTTTCAAGTGCCGCAGCACTGGGACCTGAATCTGAGCCACGACTCCAACGAGCGACTCCGATTCCGATGCCAACAGCGAAGGGGCAAGGACTGTGTATGCGGGTGTGTGTGTTTGTATGTGGGCACTGTGGAGCATACTTCTGCCAATACATCACACACACACACGCACACCCATACACTCACACACCGCGCGGTGGAGGAGGGAGAGGGATGGGTGGCACTAATACACAGCGCGTACTTAGCGAATGTCTGCGCTGAACGTTTGTTTTCTTTGCACATCTTTTCACCTTTAGAGGCAGGTGAGTGTGTGTCTGTGCGTGTGAGTGTATGGGTGTGTTAAGGGAGGAGGGGGAAGCGTGGCATTCCTTGCTTTCTGCATGCTTGTTATTTGCAATGTTTGCTAAATAAACTTCTACACATGTTCCACATCGAAGCTGCCCCTCTCCGGCTCCTTGCCAGCTTACCCTCTTCATACTTAGACTACCCCCTGCTACCCCCTCTCCCTGCCCTCTCCCTGCCCTCTCCCTGCCTCAACCCTACCCCCTCCTTCAGCTTGTCAGTTTTTCTGCTCTTATTATTGGTTTAATTCAATTGCTGCTTATGCTAAATGTTTTCTTTGCCTCTGCGAATCGGGATTACTTTTCTAGCTGACTCACTTCCTGTTTCTCTTTCCCCCCTCTCACGCCCTGTAGCTCCCTTTATTTCCCTCTCTCTCTTGCTCTATCTCTCCATCTTGCTTGCCCTGTGAGTTAATTATTTAATGCCTGTCACCCAGTGGCTAACACTCGGTGTTAAATGCAAATTGGCATTGTCGCCGGACAGCAACAGCAACAACGACAGCAACAACGACGGCAACAGCGACAGCGGCAAGAACAATAACAAGGATATCAGCGACAGCAGCAGAGCAAGCACACACAACACACGCACACACACACACACACACAGATCACACACACAGCATGAAACATGGCACAGTTAAACCGGGCAAGCCGGACACGATGCGACACAGGCGACATCTGTAGAAATGTCGCCTGAAAAAACGTAACACATCAGCAACAGCAACAACAGCAGCAACAACAGCAACATCATCAGCAACATAGACAACCCTTTTGGGCAGCCACTTCTTCCCCCAGCGACGCCCCCAAAAGAATCATGGCTGCTTTAACAGCGCGCCAGGGTTGCATCCCCAGTGCCTTGTGGGGTTGGGGTTGGGGGGTCGGGGTGTTGTCATTGCTGTGGGTGTGGCGACAGTGGTCGCTCTGCTTGTGGGTTGTGGTTTCTTAGCTATTTCGGGTGCCAAGCACGCGCATGTCCAGACATCTTTGATCTTCAGGGGTAGATAAAAGAAAGTCGCTACAAAGTTGTCAAGCATGAGCTCTCAATCAATTGGGCAGGGTTGCCATATTTACTTTATAGGGTTTTGAATGTGAATAGTGTTTTCAATACTGACTAGCGTCATACCTCTAAGTTAAAGCTTAACTTAACTCTTATTGATAGCATACAGCATATTTTGTGTTGCATACTTTAGGGAGAGGTCAGTAACTCTTAAAATTAATACTTAAAGTACTTCCATGTTTTTTATCCGATTGCAAACAAATTTTTAGAAATCATTTGGGCCTTGATTGTTATTGTGTTTACCAAAAGTTAGTTGTCCTGCATTTAAATTATGCCTGGAATTCGGGTTTTATCGATTTGCGGAGTCAGAAAGGGGTGTGGTCAAATTCTATAATAAACTTGATCTGCGTGCATTAATATTACATGTTGGCATCAAATTTGATAGCCCTACGGACAGACAGACAGTTGGCAGAAAGTAATAATACCCTTCTTCCAAAGTTTCAAGAGTTTCAACAGTTCTCTCATTGCCAGTCACGCTTAAAATAGACAAAGGTTTCTCCCCAAACTCTATAAAAGGTATTCCGATATATTTAGCTATGAGCAAGGAAAAGATCCCCCTCAGCTCCAAGTGGCATAAACACTGGGAGATTCGCGGGATTTGCTGTTATCCTTTTATTGCATGCAGAGCAGAAGTTCAGACTGGTCAGTTCAGGTCCACTTCGGGCAAGAGCAAGAGGGGGCAGCAGAGCTGGATGAGGGGGAGCAGGCAGCGTTGCTTGTTTTCGCTGGAAGCCGACGATATTTACGAGTTCGTTGCGCGCATTATCATTAATTAGGGAGATTAGGGGACGGCGATGTTAAATAGGAGAAACCACAGATAAACTGCAAAAGAGAAAACACTTCCTACAAACAAAATAGAAGAAACGAACAGAGAGGGAGACACGAAGAGAGGCAGAGATAGCGAGAGGTCACGGCGGAGGTGGAGGGGGGGGGAGAAGTGTTCCTGGTATTTTAATTGAGTTGTACACACGCCGAAGTCGGAGTCGGAGTCGGAGTCAGAGTCGGCTGACAAAGACATCGGTGCGTGATTTAAGGCAAATCCCAAAAATTGTGTTAATCGACTTTAATGCCGACTGTCGTCGCCGCATGCCGCATGCTGCATGCTGCATGCCACATCATATCGCCGAGGGACGCTGCAACTGCTCGGCACAAAGCGGGGGACAGTCTCTCTCTAGATGGGCAGGCAGATAGTGTCCTGTCCTGTCCAAAATGTCCTGTTGTTCTGCCACATACTCCGAGCACAGCAGTCGCTGCAACATTTTATTGCACAATCTCAGTGGCGACTGCGACTGCGACGCTGACGCTGACTGCGACTGCAACTGCGACACTTGGGTGCAAACGAGCCGATTATTGCCGCCTGATAACGCTCTAATTGCCCTGCAGCGACAACCAGTCGGCGACCAGAGCTCCTACTGTTCTGGGGTCGGGCCTGCCTGCCTGCCTAGTCTGGAGATACGATACAGTTTCAGTACAGTTCTTCTTCTTTACTGCCGCTTCTTGGCCAGAAAGGAGCCACATTCCGCGACAGTGCCGGATTGAGCTGCACTTCTTCTTGTCAGCTCTTTGTCTCTGCTGCCTGACAACATGCTGTGACTTGCTCTGCTTCCCTTTCTCTCTACCTCTCCTGCTCCTTCTTCTCCTTCTGCTCTTCTGTCTGTCCTGCTGTCGTGTCTTGTAGGTGTTTTATTTGCCGCTGCTGCCGGCCCTGGCGAGTGGGAGAGAGCACTTCATTACTGTCGTACGTCTCTCTGCACATGGTTAACTGGGCCTGCTGTTTATCTCAGTCTGTCTCGCTGTCCCTCTGTCCTGCTGTCCTGCTGCCCTGCGTCCTGCATCCTCAGCTAGTCCTATCACTAACCGCAGTTGGTCACTTTCTTAGAATCGTGTCGGCTTTTTCTTATGTCGCAAACAACTGCAGCTCAATTGATTTTCCATTTTCCAATTTGTTGATTTGCCAACTCTACGGAATGTGGTTAACTGTCGTGGCATTAAGTGAGGTTATCTCGAAGCGACACAGCCGACGTGTGGAGTAACAGAGAACTGAGACATGAAAGCAAAACCGTTGGCAGATGTTTGCTATGTTATAATTATAGTTTCAGATAGTATATTAATATGAAATTTTAAGTAGTTTCATTACTTTATTTATATCAACCTTTATCTAGTTTAATTTCTAAATATTAATAAACTATATATATATATAATATATTTTACTACTATACTATTACTATATATCAGTCTACCAAAGAACAATTAAACACATTTCAAAATCAGTTTATAAAAGATTAAAATTCATCAGTTCAAATAATCCCAAATTATAAATAAAATGTTTGATAAATGAAGTGGCTTGAAGAAAATTCAACACATTCCTCTAAAACCCAGTAACACCTTAACGAAATGAACTTGTTGATGCTGATTGAGAATATATAATAGACCGAGAGACATGCTGACAGACATACAAGCAGACAGACAGACAGATATATAGACCTGCAGACAGACAGACCGAGAGACTGAATGACTGACTGAATATTTTATAGAGTTGGAGATGTCTCTGAAGGTGTGTGAAGGCTTAGTAGAAGGCATGTACTATATATGTGTCTATGTACATATGTTCATATAGAATCTATATTATACATATACCTAACATACCTATCTATAAATACAGATGTAAATATGTTGTTGATACATACATGCAAATATTCCAACTTTTAAAACAATTGTTCTTTACAGTTTCTTAGCTATTTCAAGTGAGAAGAATTCACATGAAGAATCTATATTATACATCCATATAGTCAAGTAATTCTTTACACATATATACGTAACATTAACATGTATGTTACATATGTGTAAAGAGTAACAAGACTAACTGCATATAAATATACATATTATATATACCATATATCATATTTTCAAGTAGTTTATCATTTCAGTTCATAAAACAATTCTTCTTTAAAGCCTGCTCTACCTTCCATTCTCTCCCTCACTTTCTTGGTAACTGTTTCAACTACAATGCAAGGCTTTTTAATTAGTTCCGCCAGTTAAGAGTACAGCATGAGCGGCTATAAGGTTGGCCCGATGGCAACCAATTCGCATAGTTGGCAACGCAGTAAGGGTAAATTGAAAAAGCCAAAACAGCCGCAATGGGACCCAAGCTGTAATACTCGTTCAGGGACGTGGCCAGTGGGGTGGCAGAAGGGGGAGGCAGAGTGGGAGGTAGAGTGGGAGCTGGGACTGGGACTGGGGGCTGCTTAAATGTCCAACAAGATTTGATTTTTATCGCAAGTATATTTGAATTTTATTGCGTACGAAATGCTCGATACAATCGCCTGGCCATAAAAAACGACTGGAGCCGTGTCCACGTCGCCTGCCAAATGGTCGACGGCCCAAATGAGGCACACGGCTGCCAGAGGAGGCGGGGGAGTAGAGGGGCAAGTGATACTTTTGGGACCGGAGTCGATAAGGCGGCGGCAACGTGGACATTTCTTGGCCACGTTGGCGTCATTTTCCACGCAATAAAATAAACATTCAAAACGAAATCAAGCTAAACGTCCAGTCGAGTCCAGCTCGAGACCCCGAACTGCTCCCAGGAGCCGCAGCGAGTGGCTACTTCGGTACTCCCCTCTCTCCCTTCTCGCTGGGGTGCCATCCATCAATGTAGCACATTTAATTTTATGCTCATTTTTATTTCATTTTGCATTTGCTGCGGCCCCCGTTTCGGGCCTGGTCAGCTAAAGGCCGCAAAGGCGAGGTCAGATCCGGATGTGTATCCCTTTTTACCCCTCACCCCCTGCCCCCTCCTGCTGCCAACTAATAGTTTGGGTAAACAGGAATCGCTGGACTGGATAGCTGTAAAAAAAGGGGTGGCCACAAGGGTTACGGCGTCGCACGCTTCGTTAGCTTTTGCGAGCCTGATTTAATAAGTTGGAATCTCAATCGTCTTTCGAATTCGGATTCGATTTCTATTATCTGTTTGATGCGGGACAGAAAAGGAGCCCAGAGCGATGGGGAGAGAGCAGGGGGGACATCTATATTGACATCAAATGCGTTTTTATTGGGACTTAAATGCAATGTGACAACTTGAATGGCCACCCACGCAGCGTCTGAGGGCCCTAAAGTGCCTTGGCCACAATGGGCAGCACTCTGCCCGTTCCTCCTATCTCTCCCCCTACTCACTATCTGCCTCTCTCGCGTAGCAGATAATCGTAAAACGGCTGAAAGACCGTTAGACAATAGGAAAACAGGAACAGGAAACGACAATGGCGCAAGGTCCTCGCAGCAGTACCAGCAGTAGCAACAACAGCAGCCGGCCAGCAGTTGCTTTCTCAGTTCTCAGTGCTCAGTTCTCTCTCCATTCTCTCCATTCTGTATTCTCTGTTGTCTCTGTGCTCTGTCTGCTCCGTGTGTGGTGACATCATCGCCCATTATAATTTCGGGCTATAGAGCACAACAATTACGAGTCTTAAGGAGGCAAACAGACAATGCAATGTTACAGTTTCCCCTTGCCCCTCCCCCACAACGATGATTGCTTCATTTGCCAGCTACTGTCCACAGTGCTCCGATTCTATGAAACTGGATCTGGGATTGGGATTGGAGGTGAGTTATGTAGGGATCGAGCAGTCACTGGCCTTGATTTATATTGCGGATGCAGTTGACTTCTCTCATAATCGCCGTCTCCATGCTGGCAGCCAAGAAACAGTTCAGCTGCCTCACTCTAGACCCGGGGTCAAAGGGGTTGCGGGGTCAGCTCTCAAATTGCTCTGCGGTCCATGACGTCGCGCGACTTCGAAACGATTTTTTATGACTATGCGCTATAAATGCTAAAAAAACGGAAAGCAAATCAAACGAATCAAAGCGATAAAAATGCTTGAAATGAGACTCCCCCGACGCAGCAGAGAGAGAGAGAGAGAGAGAGAGAGAGAGAGAGGAAGAGGGAAAGAGAAATTGTCATTAGACATGCCGAATTTATGATTGTTTTGATTTTTTTTCTGCTTCGACTTTGTGCTTTCTCCACTGTATTTCGCAACCCGTAGCCACCCCCACTTTGCGCCCACTTTTTGGGTAACCCTTCCCGCTCGACTGTTGTTGTTGCTTTTGTTGTCGCTGCTGTCGCACTCACTCACAAACTCATAAATTGTATAAATTGTTGGGCTATTATTTCTCGGTGCTGTCAGCGCAATATTGCGAGGAGGCAAGTGTCGCCAGGAGCGAGAGCGAGTGAGAGAGAGAGAGGGAACGAAGGAAAGAGTGCGAGTTAGTCGCATTCAAAAATGCGATATATACCAAGGCATATACACACATATGTATATACAGTTGTATACTGTACATATGTGCCAGACACATATCGCTGTTCATTTTTTACTATGTGTTTTTCCCGCTTTTCCCACTTTTTTCCACTTTCCGCTTTGCACTCTCTCCATGGCAATTGACTTTGCAGCCTTGACTTACGGCAAATGACATAATTAAGCCCTGGCTGGGTCAGGTAGTCCGTCAATTTGTAGGGTTACGTTTAGGGTTAGCGGGTTAGGGCGTTAGAGGGTTATACCTCCTCCCCTCACAGTACCAACCCAGTCCAGCCCAGCCCAGTCATAAAATATAATTCGCACGAATTCGTCTGTGCGCACAAATCCTTTTTTTCCTCTTTCCCATCGCAGTTTTCTCTTCTCTTTTTTGGCACATTAAATTGCAGTTTTTTTCCAACGAATTTTCCTCATTTTTCCCCGTTTTTTGTTAATGTTTTTAGTGGGCAGTTGTACGGTTAGAAAGTCAATTGCTTTATGATGCAACCCTACCCTGCACCCTCTCCCTGTAACCCGCACCCTTTGGTCGTAACCCTAAAACCCTTAGGGTTGTCCGCTGAAGCAGCTGTCGTTACTTGGAGCTTGCTTCGGACTATCAATATACGTACTAGCACAAGGTATAGCTGTGATAAAGGTGCTAGATCTGGAAGAGGCATCCAAGCAGCACTACCCATGACTAAGTTCCCCCTTTTCAGCCTGGGGGTTAGTTTCAGCTTGATGCTCACTTGATCAATTGCTCAGGCAGTACACAACAATAACAAACTAGTCACAACAGGGTCTCCTTGCCTCTGTCTGTCTTCGGGAAGAGTGGCCGCAACTTCCTGGTAAATGCAGCCCGCTCTCGGGATACTTTATGGCATCGCGCGCCCAGGAACACTGGGAACACTGAGGTTTTGTGGGTTGCATCGAGTTGAATCATCTTCTAGGTAGCGTCTACCTGCCGCATTGTTGCAGCCATTGCGTCAGGCCGCAGGCAACTTTATGCAATGGTCCTCGAAGTCAAGGACACTGCCCAAGTCTCGGCTACCTGCCACGCTTCGAACACGCGGCCAAACTCTTTTCCTTTCATTTGTGATTTTTTATCACCAGCTCGCGGGTGCGAGTGAAGGCGTTTGCTCACTCCTTCCGCCGAAAAAAAAGGATTCGAGCGAAAGGATAAATACCTCGTAGTCGCAGTCGTTTTCGTATTCCTCTCCGCATGCTGCGAAGGCAATGAAAGCGACCATTTCGGAAAGTGCAATTGAAATGCAGCCAAAGCGACTCAGCCATTTCGGCGTTTATTTAGCCATTTCTTTAGCCGTTTATTTCGCCGTTTCATTTTATTTTTATGTCTACAGCCAAAGCAGACCGTGGAGCATGGTAATGCTCCTTGCTCGGCTACGGGTTTATTCGCCAACAACAATTATAGTTCAATAAATTTGCCCAATCACCTCGAAAATGAAAATTGAAATTGACCTTTTGTGTTTTTTTTGTTGTGATTTTTCGATTCATGTAGTTTTCCCACTTAAATTGTTTAACTTGGCAAACATACAATGAGCGAAAGAGAAGAGGTGACTGGGAATGAAGGAAAGAGCGCACAAAATAGATAAATCCCCTACGATATTTGCTACTTTGTTTCGGGCTTGGTTCGTTAACATTCTCCTGCTCTGCGAGTTCTCCCCCGTACTCTCTTGTGCTTGCTTAATGTAATGTAATGCAACCTAATGAGTCAACGAATGAGGTGGAAGCGCTGTACACAGTGGCATGTGATGTAACATACCAGATATCCGCCAACAGACTGTCGCGCTTTAAGAAGGCGACGAAGCTTGAAATTTATTTAGATATTTGAGAGCTTGTGCTGGATATTCAATTAGTTTAAAACCTTTAGTAAAGTATTTGTTTAGGCTTTCTAGCTACTTTTATGTTCAATTTATAAAAAGGTGTTGCTTTTTATATACTTCCATAGGGTAGACGGTTATTATAACAGCAGCAGAAGATGACAACTTTGATTTCACAAAGTTAATACGTGTATGTTCTTGATCTGTGTTCGTATAAACTTCTAGATCTAAGAGACTAGAAGAGCTAGGGCTTCCAGAATTGGTGATTATATCTCTTATTATTATATAGCGCGTAGGTAAAGGTTATACAAGAAAGACCCTCATTCCTTTCCGTAAGTCAAAAATATATAGCAAACTAAAATTAAACAATAGAACGTTCATTTTTGGGAGTGCAACATTATCATAAATTAAAATTAAATATGAAAATATATATAGAAGCATTGAATGACGGGTATATTACAGTGCAGCACCTCGACTGTACAGTTCATACTTGTCCTTTGTGAGGGTGTTATGTCTATTTTGATATGCAAATATTTTTCTTTCAGTTCCTTCAGCATTTCATCAAGTACCTCTTTAAGTTCAATTCAAATCAAAAAGATAATATCAAAAGGAAGGGCACACAAGACTAGGTCAAGCTTATCAGGAAGAAGGAGGGGTGGGGGGGGGAACAATAATGCGAAATCAAACCGAAACGCGGGCTTGTCTTACATTAAAATCAAATTAAAAATCGAATTTTCAGGAGGCGCATTTCATAAGTCAACGTTGACGAACTGGGGGAAGCTATGGCTAGCTGGAGGGGGAAGGTGTACGCGTACTTTTGTCTGTGTCGACAAGGGGAGGGGAGGGGACAAATGGTGGCTCATTGATTAGCCCGGCATGGCGGGTGATTCGCTTGGGGGTTGCCTCATGATTCACCCTGTCAAGTTTTTTGGCCATTGACTGATTTCGACGATTCGTTGCGTTGTTGATTTCGCGCAGGCTGCGCAGAGAGAGAGAGGGAGGGAGACAGAGAGAGATAAAGAGGGAAAGAGAGGGAAACAGGGTATATCGACTGACTCTAAGTGTTTGCTCAACATAACAAAAGGCAGCAGAGAGAATTCTGAATGCTCCATGAAGTCAACTCACAATTTTGAATTTGATGTGTAGGGTATTCACTCGTCGTCAAGTCAAACGCTAATTTGGACGCGCTTTTTTGTTCCTTTTTAATAAAAGGCAGCAATTTGCGCACTGCCCACGCCCCCAGCAGGCCCTCTTATTGTCGGATTGTAGAGCTGCTGTTTTCTAATTTTTCCAACAGACGCGCCAAACGGAAGTGGCCATTTTTGTGTGGAATGTCTTGCTTTTTTAATTTGAAATATTTTCGAGCACGGGAGGCAGAAGGAAAGGGAGGGGGGAGACAGGGGGAAGGGAGTCGACAGCACAGTAAACTGATCTATCACAACAAACGGGGCGGGCTGCTGAGCTGGCAAGTCAACACGCCTGGCCAGGTTGATGACTGACCACAGAGCACACACACGGAGACAGACAGAGAAGGGGAGAAAGAGATAGAGGGAGAGAGCAAGATGCCGAGTCCAGTCGACCGCGTCTGCGGTTATTTGTTTAGCTCCAATATGATGGACCCCCCAGCGATTGCTTGGAGCAGCTTAGCCAAGGGTTCGCCTCGATTTTATTGAAACATTTTTCATCATTTCTTAGCCCAAGTGGCAGCACAGGTTGCAACAGGACAATTGCTGGCTGTGTCTGGGGCTTTGATTTGGATTTTTGGGATTTTCGGGAACTGTCGATTCATAAATCATGTCACAAGCTGCGGTCGTCCACGTATCGTCCGGCCAGACGAGCTGGCACCGAGCGAGGGAACAAAAAAAGTGAAATCAAAACTATTATCGGTGATTTTTCTCCCCTCTTGATTTCGTTGCTTTGTGCGGTTTGTTGAGGTCGCAGGTCGCTTTCTCTCTCTCACTCTCTCTCCTTCTCACTCACTCAATGAATGACAAATAAAAACATCAAATCATTCATAACACTTGTTTGGCTGGCATTGATTGAGCCAACACACCCCATGATCCTGGGCAGCCAAAAGAAAAGATACCAGAAAAACCAAAGCGACCATTTCCCTTGCATTGTTCTGCTTCCCCTCTCCTCTCCTACAACCTTTAGCTGCTGCTCCCCTGTGCTCGTCTAGTTCAGCAACCTGTTCAGCTTCACTTTCATTGAGGAAAAGGAATCAGGTTTACTTCGCATTGTTTGTCCATAAATTGGTTTACGAAAACATTACCAGTTCGCCTGAATTCTTCGCCTTTTATACCAGGCATATCATTGTTCGACGAGATTGATTAATGCCTGCTTTGGTCCTCTTCTTCTTCTTCTCTTGACTCTTTATCCCAGGCGAAGAGAGAGAGAGTTCCCTACTCCGTTCCTCGTTCCCCGATGTTTGTTTATGTGGCTTGTTTGACTGCGCATTTTTCCCCTTTTTCCCTTTTCCCTCCTCTCTTTTCCCTTTTCGACAAAAGCAACGTGTTGTTTTGCTTCTTGTTGTTGTCGTTAGCCAGTTTGGGTATTTAATAAACCCATCAATTGGTCAATTAGTTGCCCGACTGGCTGCCTGGTTAGACGCGAAGAGGTGCTGCGTCACGGCCAACTCCTGAGAGATTGAGTGATAAACCTGAAACCCGAAAGAAAAACTATTAAATTGCCCATGAAATGTTAATGGTATAGAGCAACGAGGCAGCCTGTATTGAATGTGTCTAAATACTCGAACGGAATTAAGAAAGATCATTTATATATCGTTTAACTGCCTGCAAACCTTCAGCCTCAAAGGAATCACAGTTTTCCCGGTGTATCAGCAAAGACTCTATGAAATTAGAGCTCTTTAGAATCGGAATACGATATCTTCTTAATACATATTTATATTGCTCTCTTTGACTGTTTCTCCCTATCTCTTTCTCTCTCTCTGTTTTTCTATAGATTTATACCCTTGCCGAGTGTATATTAATTTTGGACAGAATTTTGTTATGTACCTTAAGAGACATCGGGGACTCTATAAAGTATGTTTTATTTTATATCAGCATCTCACAGAAGGATCGCTCTAGTTATGTCTGTCTGTGCGGCCGTCTGTCTGTCTGTCCGTCCGTCTGTGGCAAACTAGTCTGCCAGTTTTCTTCTTATAGCTTTTAATAAGTGTGAACGAACCAGATCGGACCTATATATCGTATAGCTGTCATACAAACTATCGGTCAATTTCAGTTAATTTACAAGATATTGCAACCAAATTTACTAGATCGGTCATTTATAAATAAATTAAAATCATATAAAATTGCATCAAAATTAGAAAACTATAACATATAAGCGTTTTTGTATGAAGACCACAGTGGTTTTTCGAAATAACTTAAATTGTCAATGCCAATCAAAATATTATTATTCAATTCTGCACAATTATATAGTATAGGAATAATTGCAGGAGATTAGAACTATCTGCATGCCCAAGGCAGCCTTTCCTTCTGTTTATATGTTGGCTTCGGCAGAAATATCGGTAAGATAAGTTATAATGCAGAAATCTAACAAATAATGGACCTTGAGTTAGCTAAAATGTTTAATATTATTTGATTTTTTAACTCTTAAAAAAACTTCAAGTTTGTAAAGAGGAACAGTTTGCTCTGATTAGTAACGAAACTGAAGAACATTTCAGTTTAGAAATATTCCAAAATTATGTAATCATTATGCACATTTACTATATATGTATTTGTGTCTCTCAATCTCTCTCTCTATCTCTCGCTCTCTCTCTCTCTCTCTCTCTCTCTATCTTTCTACTGTCTGTTTTCCAATCATTTCTCCGTAGAAGAGTCCCCAATTGACCCGGCCAAGATGTATTTGATATGCTTTTAACCTTCAATTAGGCTCATGCTTGACCCATGTCATGCAGCATTTAGTCTTGGCTACCCTTGCGCCCTCACCTTCCCCCTCTCCCTCCCTCCCCAATCTTCCTTTCCCCTCTACCTACTCCCACCCTCCGTTTTGGTTCTTTGATTTTCGCTTGTGTTGTGTTTTTTTTTTTAATATTATTTTTGATTGCCAACTCGGCTTTAGGGCAATTAAAATTTCACGCTTTAGAACGACGCGTTTCACTGTATGTGTGTGCAGGAGTGTGTCCCTGTGTGTGTGTGTGTGTGTGTGTGTGTGTGTGTGTGTGTTGAAATATCTGCCATGTTCTGTGTGCCCGTGTCAATCAAGAAATTTATGTGCAAATTATCGCGGCAGCTATGACAACCTCAGGTGGTGCACAAGGTGGTTGCTTCATGCCACAACTAGTTGTTGTTGCTGTTGTTGTTGCTGTTGTTGCTGTTGTTGTTGCTGCTGCCTGTTGTTGCACTTGTTTAAACGCATTTGCCACGCCTGGGATATGCGAACAACAATATAAATGATACAAAGTCGCTGTCAGGGTTGCCGCCGAGGGTTGTCTCAACACTGCCCCTCCTCTCCCCCTGCTGCTCTCCGCCTACTGTCTACCGTCTCCACCTACCCTTCCGGGCAACGCGACCTCGAGGTCGGTGATAACGCGAAATAATTGCGTGACAACCATGTTGCGATAATTTTCAATTAAACGGCATTTTCTTTTTTCCTCGTTGCCGAAATACGCACACAAACACACACACACACACGCACAGTGCGAAATAAAAAGCTAAAGACGCAGAAGAAGGAAAAGGAAAAGCGAGAGAGGCAAACTGCAAACTGAGCCGACAATGAGAGCAGAAGGGGGCGGCAAGGGGAGAGCCAGCGTGAAATTTCATATTAAAATCAACTTATTTTCTGCTTTCATTTATTCATGCTCAGTTGTTGTTGTTGCTGTTGCTACCATACACACACACATACACACACAGTGACAAAAAGCAATTGTAACAATTTGCTCTTGTTTCGTGTTTCAACTCCACCAACACCAACGCCGACGTCGACAGCGACGCAGACGCAGACGTAGACAGGAACAGCGACGCCGCCAGAAAAGTGTCACACTTGTGCGTCATTAACACCGCCAGCCGGTCACAGCTGGTGGGTGGCATGACCAGGGGCGGGACAGGGACAGGGACAGGGGCACGGGATGAGCCTGGTTTGGGGCGCCCAAACGCTGCTCAACTGCTTCATTTGCGCCGCGCTGCCCTGCGCCCTTTGCCCTTTGGGGGATGGCAGCAGCGCGGCTATGTGGTTGCCTTTGCCGCCTTTTGGGGGTTGCTGCTGTGGTTGGCAGCGACATTGCCAACCATTTTTCTGCGGCCAAGAGACAGCAACTACAGCAGCAACAGCAGCAACAACAACAGCAACAACAACAGCAACACAAACAGCAGCAACAAAAAAGCGCAGCGCCATGTTAATTTGATTTGCGCGCTTTGCAATTTAACAATAATATTGTCATCAGCTCGTAGGTTTGAGGCAAGGCACAAGCCATAGTCAGGTGGAGAAGGGGGTCGGGGGTAGGGGAGAGGGGAGAAGAGGAGGGTGACCGTCAATAGCGTAGCCAATGGCGATTTAATTGTCTGGGATTTGGGAACACGTGCTCTTTGTAGACTCACTTCTCACTTGTCATGCGATTTATGGTATCTCCTTTGGTATTTGCATATTCAGAGTTACTGTCACTTAAAATACTGCAAATACTAAAGAAATAATCGAGAAGTATACAGAAATCTTGTACGGGATTAGTATATATGGAACATACGTCCCTATAAGGTAGATAACTAGTAGGTTGGTACGATATTTACCTTAAACTTCAGTAAAATCAAATTGTTGCTAGCAGCTTAGGGCATCTTTTTAGTATATTACCTTAGTATTTCTTTTGTTTATGCTTGTGATTATTTTCAGAGATAGATTGAGATGATGTAAAATACTAAAAATACTGAGCAACTCAAAGAAATACCAGAGAATACACAAAATATTTGAATTTAAGTACTTATCTTGGTATTAAATCATAGCTCCATATAAACAATATTTGTATTGCATTAAGTGCCTGTGGTATTTATTGTATTTTATACAATACTTAGTAAATAATTCTCACTTATCACTAAACTTATGACTCTGTTATTAGAATATAAGGTTGCTATTTCAGAATAACTGTTGACTAAAGTAAAACAAAGACTAAACCTAAAAAAATTGATACAAAATACACAAAATCCCAAGTTGGTGAATAGTATGTTGTTATTAGTTAGTATTAGTATAAAGCAGTATTCAATAGGTAGTATAAATTGGTATTTTTATAAGAGACTAAGGTTGAATAAACAGGAGAGTAGGAGGGAGAAGTACATATGATGTATTGGTGAACAACCTTAAATGCAATCGTTAATGGTGCCTAAAAGAAAACACAATCCCCGTTGAAGCCAATGTGTTAGCTTGATTCCCTATAGAATAACATCTGTAGGGTAACTACACGTCTATCAACCTTCAGTTGTAGGGCACCTGTGGGCAGAGCACTGCCAGATACCCTCTAAAGATTTCCTAACAAAGTGTTTACAGTTTGGCGCGCTGTCGAGGGACGAAGGACAAGGTGACATAGGAATATCGCGTCACTTCGGACATTGCGACCACATCCGGCAGTGGAACAAACAAGGCACACACACAAACACACACACACACACACACACAGAAAGGCACAATTGATGTGGCTGAGCCAGATTTGTTGGCTAATGCGCTGCACGGAGGGACACTTTCTCAAGGATAAGCAGGGAAAAAGGCAATCCCAGGCGGAGCGGGAGTAGAAAGGTGAAGATGGAGAAGAAGAATGCGTAAATTTAATTTACTTTGAGTCGCTGCAGATTCTTCATCTGCTTCTGCTCATCTCGCGGCCAGTTGCACAGGATGCGACTAAGCAGGATAATGCTGCGCTGGAGAGGAAGGGAGAGGAAGGTGTAGGAGAATGGGGACAAGGAGATTGCATGACTCAATTTGTGTAAGACGGACTTGATGAAGGTTGCGGAACTACATGATATGCAGCAGGCAAAGATGACAGAGTGAAGTGAAGGAGAGGGGTGGAGAGAGAGAGAGAGTGGGAGAGAGGGAGAGAGAGGTAGAAGGAGGCAGAGAGCGGGAGGGGAAAGATAAAGAGAGAGATAGTAAGAAAGAAAGGGAGAGAGAGGGTAAGAAACTTATAAAAACGGTACCGGACATGAAGTTGCAAAGGTCGCAAAGGTCTCAAAACTGGTTCGGCTTGGCTTGGTGCGACGTGTTCCGACGCGGTTCGGCAGAGGAAAAGAAAGAAAAGGAAAGAAAGAGAGAGAAAGAGAAAGTGAAAGAGAAAGAAAGTTAGTTGCAGCTAAAACGGTATTGAACATGAAGTCACAAAGGTCGCAAAAGCCTCAAAGGTGGTTCGCCTTAGGTTCGCTTGGTTCGTTGTGGTTCGACGTGCTCCAGCGCGGTTCGATAGAGAGAGAAAGAGAAAAAAGAAAGGGAAATAGATAGAGAGAAAGAGGGAGAGGGAGAGAGGTAAACAAAAACGGTACCGGATATGGTCGCAAAGGTGGTTCGTCGTGGTTCGACGTTTTCCGACGTGCTCCGACGTGGTTCGGCAACAATTTGAATACTCTCTAAGCGTCATTTGCCGCCTGCTATCATTTATCACATTCAAATTGAGGCCGCGCCACTCGCAATTGTTCGGCAATAAGTCCTGTCATTAACAATGAGTCCTGACAAGTGACGGCATAACGGTACAATGGCACTGGGCACCAATGCGAAAAACTGAGCCACCCCTTTTGCGCCTCATTGAGTGACATATGCGCTGTGAATTACGTACTTTCGTTCATATTCACGGACTCATATTCACCCGTAGTGCGGCTGCCTTTTTAATGAGTGCAACGTGTTTTTGTTTGCATTTTTCGACTCGAGCACCCACGGTCGCAACTCTTCTCTACCCTCTATCTCCCTCTCTCTCTCTCTCTGTCTTTCTCTCCCTCCTCCATCTGTCTCTCCATCATTCAGTGCTGCCGTCTGTCTGTCGCACATTCATTCATGTTTTTTGCTTTTTAATATTTGCGGTTGTCGATGGTCCCGTTGTTAAGCATCCGCAGCCCAACCCCAGGCGAACCCAGCCGACCATCAACATCAACTTAAGTTCAATTAAAATCCACATCAAACAATAAGCGGGCACGTAGCGGAGCCATCAACTACTTCAAAATTGGCACAACAATAACAACAACAGGAGCAGCAACAACAGGAACAGGAATGCATGCGTGTATTCATACTCGCAATCACCCACCCACACCGGCACTCACTCCTGCACTCACTCTCCTCCTCCTGCACTCTCCTACACATTCATGTGCGACGGGTTTGTGGGCTTTGCTCGCGGCTTTTGTGGGTGGTTGCTCGTGTCTGGGCTTAAATCTCGCCCGGCCAAAGAAAGCGCACACGTGTCCACCAAGCGACAAAACTTCGTGTTGTTGTCCTCCTGCATCGCTTCACACGAGGCAACACGCCCCAGCAAGTGCTCAGCTCCTGCCACTGCCCCTGCCCCCTGTAGCTGAGGCAGTAACTTAGTCGTTAAGTTCAAATCGATGTCCTTGTCTTCTTTTCTCAATCCCGGCTGATTCCTGCCCCGATCCCAGCACCAGGGATCAGCCGACGCATGCTGATTAGTTCGCAGCCCAACAGGACGTGGCTTATGCCACAAATTGGCGACCCTTTGATGTGTGTGCACAGGCGGCGATTCTCCAAATGATTTCGACATGCGGTTGCTTTATAATACGCTGAATCAAAAGTGAAAACACCTAAGTAATTTCAGCTTGGTAATTTTCCAGAATTCAGGAGAAATTTGTCTTAGATTCAAACAAGATTAAAGATTTCGATTGGATTCTGGATATCATATAAATATGACCTTAAGAGTACTTTTAATTTAATAATAATTTATCAGATATGTATCAAGAATAATAGTTTTATTTGTTTTTATATTTGGGAAGTTGAAGTTTTTTAATTTCTGAAATTTAAAAATTGTTATTAACTCTTGAGAATGTTCATTCGTTTCTGCCCAAAAGGAAGGTGATTTGAACAAACGTCGAATCGAATGGGATCAGGAAGATATAGCATATCAGTAAATATATATCTACCTTAGAAGCTATGTGATTTAATTTAAATTTTTGAATTCCTTTTGTATTTTTTAAGTTAAAAATTACAACAAATCTCATTTTTGGCAAACAAGGCGTGTAAAATTGTATAACAAATCGGACTACTATAACATATAGCTCCCATTGGAACGATGGGCAAAGGTCAAGGTGCTTAGAAATCGGCGAAATTAAGAATAACCTAACCTAACCTAATCTCTAACCTAACCTAACTCTAATTTCGGTTCTTATAGTCTTCTGAATATTACTTATTTACTATACATATAACCTTTTACTTATATACTATAAATATTACTTATTATATATTTATGTATAGTTAGACAGTCGAAGGATCTGCTTTATCTCAGGATCCGTAGTTATTATTGCAAGAAGAAATTGGCATTAAATGTTCAATAAATCTCTATTATAGACTGTTCACTAATGCATTTATAAAACCTAATATATTTATGATATATAAAGTATAAAGATATATTTGTTCACAAATAGGAGGAGTAAGGGGGGACGTGGTCAAGCTGCAGCAAGTTGATCCATCTCGGTTGTGGTTGCCCAGCTCGTCTGCTTTGTCTTTGGCTATGGCAACGGGGATGGGGAGGTATGCGGCGAATGTCTGTAAGCCAATTAATGCGTCAACTTATTAGTTTGTGCCCAGTCGAAGGGGGAGGCGGGGCAGGCAGAGGGCAAGATACAGGCAGAGGCAGACGCAGCTGTGGCTCATGCCATTCCGCGTGCTTTGTCCATGAGCAGCAAAGCAAAAAAAAGCTATAAGAGAAACGTGGGTCGGGGGCAAGCGAGGAATGCGAGCGGGGGCGGACAGTGGCTTCATTATTGAAATAATGCCACAAGGGCACAAGGCACAGGCCACGAGGGCAGGGCCGACTAGGAGGCACAGCCACTGCCACATGGAGATCACATCAAAGACGGGCACGGGCATGGGACCAGCCAGCAGTGGCTGCGTTTTGTGGCCAATGCGGCACCCTCAGTTTAAAAAAGCTCAAATGGCGAGGGGGAGGGGATTGTGCTGAGCAAAGGGTGTGCAGAGCAAGGGACAGGGAGCAGGGAGCAAAGGGGGCAGGGAAGAGAGAAAGGGGAAGCAGCACATGCTAAGAAGTGCGCAGGGCACGGGAGCAGCCGTTCGATTTCTCAGGATTTCAGGATGCTGCTGCCTCTTGTGGGCCCACACAAGAGGACATCGAGGACATGGAGTGCAATTAATGTTAATGTTGAGATATTTATGATGCAACCCCCTTTGGCACAGAGGCACAGAATGACATAGAGAGGCAGCCAGCAGAGGGGAGTGGCACGAGGGGAGTGCGCCACCCTTTTTATGCGATATTTGCGTATGAGCTTCGAACGTAATTTAAATAACCCTGTGCAGGGGACTCGCACACACACACACACAGGCACACACACAGGCACAGGCACAGCCACAGGGATACAGCACACTGTCCACCCTCGACTTGATGCGGCCCTGGCCACAAAAGCAACATTTCAATTTCTGTCAAATAGTTACGCAGGCCGCGTTTGTCAAATCAAAAACTTATGTTGCAGCCGGATTAAAATTATACATGCCACTGGCTGCAGGCAGAGGCAGTGGCTGAGGCTGAGGCAGTGGCAGAGGCAAGGGCTGAGGCAGTGGCAGAGACAGTGGCAGCAACTGATCTAGTGGCAGCTGAGGCTGAGCCAGCAAAGTCGAACCTACTGCAGCTGAGACATAGGTTGTGGCTGAGCCTGAGTGCGCTGGCTCTATAGCTTCCTCTTTCCCTTCCACTTCTCCTTTCCCTTCCCTCACCCCATCCCCTTACACGTCCTGCTGCTGTCCGTCGTTGTCATCAGTTGTTGTTGTTGTTGTGCTGATTTAACGCATCAGCGCGCCAAATAAAACTTTCAAATGAACAGTTAAATGCGCGCTAATAGGGGTTCAGATTTCAGCAACTTTAGCCCTCGCGTACCCCTTTCCCTTACCTTCCTCCCCTGCCCTGCCCTGCCCTGCACTGCCCTCTCTCGTGTGCGTCCCTTTGTCCTGTGCCGTGTCCTGTTCTATGTGTGTGTGCGTGTGTGTAACCAAGCCGTGGCCCAGGAGCCGCACTCCTTTTCCATCGTCATTGTCCTGCCGCGGATTGATTGTGACATTAAGTAGGATTTATTTATTTATTTACTCATTTTTTTTGTTCTGCTGCTTTGTACTCCTCCCTCCATCTCCCTTCTTTCCTCCTACCTTCCTCGTCAGCCTCATCAGCCCCGTCTGCCTTTTTCAATTCGTTTTTCAATTTCCACACAAGATGCAAATTATGTTTTCAGTTTGTTACACTTTCAGCCGAGCTCAGTCTCAGATCGCAACGGATCGCATCGGATTGGATTGGATTAGATCGGGTTGGCATATGATGGGTTGGGTTGGGTTGGTTTGGGTTGGATTGGATAGGATTGTGATTCGACCTGGACAGGGCCTGGTCTGGCCTCGTTGCCTCGCTGTTGCGGGTTGTTTGCCACAGGTTTTATCGCGCTTTCTGTTTGATTTTTGCATTACATCAGTTTTGTTGCAATTTTTAAGAATTTCAACAAATAATCAAATATGCATACCCCCATATGCAAAACCCTATGCAAATCTGCAATCGCAGCCCTTCTATTCCATTCTCAATCGCGTTTTCAATTCACAACTTTTTTCCAATTTAATTTGTTTTCTTATTTCTTTTCTGTAATTGCTGTGGAACACAGTGGAAAAGTACAATGGTGATTACATGGGATATCTCGGTGGCTGTAATATGCATAAATACCTCGTACTGAAAGTGTGAATTGCAAGAATATGGCGACTAGGGGATACCCTGTTGGGTAACTTGATGACTCAATAGTCTTTGGCCACATTATCTGCTACTGATATAACAAATATTGAAGTTACTGTAAATTAATTGCTCATTATAAATTTATTGATCAGTCTTCAAGTTATCAATAAACATTTCCTTGTTCATAAACTTCTTTCTTTTTCTACTATCATTTAAATACATTTCCTTTAGTCCTTATACTACGTACTAAACTCATTTAACTTCATTCCTTACATATGTTTAGCTATATATTCTAACACATAAGGTAGTATACATTTATTGTAGCATTGCAATATTAGCTATATTCAATTAATCTAGCAATTTTCCCTAGTTGCCCCTAGCAGTGGCACGGTAAGCCCCAAATGAATGACACAAAGCAGCCCAGCGACCTGTGAAAATCTGCCCAAAATCGGCAGAACATATTTAGATGAAATAAAAATGCAAAGCCCGAAAATAAAAAGCGAAAATAAATTAAAACGAAAGCGTAGTATATAAAACAAGTAGAAAGAGCTGCAGTTGAGTACATTCGACAGTAGGATACCCTTCACTAATAGTACTTACAATTCCCAACTGCAAATCCTTCTTACTTTCACACACACATGAACATTCACTCTTCCATAACCTCTATATTCATGATACAAATCAACTAAAATTTACAGGATATATACATCTTATAGCGAGCATGCCCTATGCCAAAGCAGACAATTATAGCTTTAAAACTTGCCTAAAAAATAAAATCGATAATCATATTTATCGATTTGCGGAGACGATGGGCGTGGCAACTAAAATTTGAAAAAAACATATTCTAAAGTATATAAATAGAGAGCTGCATGTCAAATTTGGTGTTCGTAGCCCTTATACCTGCTGAGTTTAGCGTGTTCATACCGACGGAAATGGCCAAATCGACTCGACTATTGATGCTGAAGATGAATATCTACTATTTCCAATGGCCGATGGGTATAAATATACTATACATGTATGCTGCCGTACATATGTGGAGGCAGCATGAAAATTTCATTGAAAATAACGCTGCAGGAGGCAAGAGGCGTGGCACGAGGGGGGCGTAAATGGAGGGGAGTGGCGAGCAAGGGGTCGTGCGCTACTTTTTGCCGTTCATGGTTTAGTGATTCAATTATTTTTGTGCGCAATTTAGATTTATTGAGTTTACAGTTGTCGTTGTTGTTGCTGCTGCTGCCATTGTTGTTGTTGTTGTCGTTGTTGTCGTTGTTGTTGTCGGTGCTGCAGCAGAGATTTGCAACAACAAACTGCATAATCAATACTAAAATGCGAACGTGTTGTGAAGTTTGCCATTTGACAGAAAAGAGAAAAGTAAATAAAAATGCATCGCCTGCTGATGTTGAAAGGAGCCACCCCCTCCCCATCCATGTGGGTCCGTGTGGAATGCAGCATGCCGCATGCAGCATGCAGGTGGCAAGGGGGGCAGGACTAGCACATCGTGTGCCAGTATAGCCGCTAAAAGCTTAACGCTCTGCAACAACAACTGCCGACGCCGACGCCGTCGACATGCGCTCGTGTGTCACGTGACGCATGCAATTCGCATCCGTTTCCGGTTAAGCACTGCACACAGTCTGAGCTGAGGAGGCGCCTGCCACTGCCACTGCCACTGGCTCTGCCCCTTAATGGGCGCACGAGAAGGAGGCAGATGAATGTTGCTGCTGCTGCTTCTGCTGCTGCAGGGGGGCGGAGGCAGACAGGGGCGTGCGCGCAGCCCGCTAGCAGGGTTAAAAATCATTTTAAAACCATAAAAATAAACTCGCGTGTCTGCCAAAATAAATAAACAGCAAAAAAAAGGCACACACATAGACACACACACGTTCTATGGCACACACACTTACACACTGGCAACTTGTATTTCGTGCTGTTCGCATTTTGTTTTGATTTTTGTTTAAGCTTCACACATTTTTGTTTTTGAATCCTTTCACTCAGCACATGACGGTGCGCCAGTATTAGTGTGTGTGTGTGTGTGTGTGTGGATGTGTGTGTGTGCGCGCTTAGGCCAAAAATGCAATTTAGAATATTTGCAATTCCCTTTGGCAACAACAAATCTGCCACCCGCGTTTGCCCGCTTTGCCCATTTTCGCATTTTCGCCGTTTCCGTTTCAGCTTCTCACGTGAATTAAAAATTCGTAAAAAAAAGAAAAGCGTGCCAAATAAATTTGTACATTTGTATACCCTTGCAAAGGGTATATTCGCTACTTGGAACACACACTAGGTGGCCACACAAAATATACGTTGAATATATATTCTTGATTTTTATGCTTGACGTCAATTAGGACAGTCGAATTGAAGTTCAAATTATTATAAATAAGTAAAGTGAAATTAGAGTAAAGTTAAAAGAAATAAAATTTAATAAGATTATTATAAACATTATTTGAAAAGTAAAATAATAATATAAGAATAAAGATGTTTGATAATTTTTTGAATTTTCAATGGATAAATTTAATCAGACTTGTCCATATGTCTGCAGATATGTCAGCTCATTTCTTAGCGCTGATTTATCTTGGCATATATCATATATATATATTATAGATTGCGGATCAGAACAATCGTATGGTTGTTGTTCCATAATATATCTTTATATATCATACTAGTTTTTTGTTGAGTTGACAAAATGATTCGGTTAGATGTTGAGTTATATGCGAAATCAAACGAAATTTTTGTACTCAAGTTAGCTAAAAATACTCCTATATATTATATAATATATATACATATATATGTCTACTATAAACTGTCGCAATTAACTCAATATAATTGTTCAACAATTCCGTAAAATGAGTGAAATGAGTAAAGTATATAAATATCATGTACATAAATACATATAAATATATAAATAAATATATAAGTAAGATCTTAACTAGAGAATATTATATGCAATTGCCATGAGGTATAAAGTCTTCGGCTTATGCCTAAGGTAACCTTTCACTATTGTTCAATATTTATTCTGTGCAGCCTTGCGCACACAAGAATCGTTGATCATATTATCCTGGAACTATCTGAACCACTCAACGGATTCGGCTAACGGTAACTCCTCCTTACATAGGTTTGAATGGAATTGTAACTCATGGCTGCGATTTGACTAGTTCCATTTGGCGACTAATGAAAAGTTTGAGTACATTTAAACCCAACAGAACTTTCTATTGAAACAGCTGTTAAGCTTTGATTTAATAACGAACAATTCGCAAATTCGATATGTATTTAGACTCCTGCAGGAATGCATTTAAAACGGCAAGTAAATCATTCACGAAATGAATGAATACACTTTTTGGTGTACTCACGTGCAATGACTAAAAGTAAATGTTGTATTTTGCGCTGCTTTGTGAATCACTATACTCATTCGTTTGATAGTAAGTACAGTATTTTTGAGTAAAGTATTTAAATAATATAGTCAGTAAAATCTTATGAGGTGTTGTCATGATAAAGCAAATATGTGGTACTTAGTTAAGCATCCTTTTCTATGATCGGTTGTAAAACACTTACAGAATAAGAGCAAAGCTTTTATTTTGTTATTTTGCCTTCATTTCCCCCATGAAAGAAGTGATTCTTTAATAGTCATAGCAATCATTTCACTTTTCATTTGAATATGAATTATTGAATAATGAGTAATAAGTATAGAAGAAGGTGAGAACAGTTTAGTACTGCACAGTATTATTGCCCCGTAATGAATTCATTCATGCAGGACTCTTATATGTAACATATATTATACCATATATAATATATATAACATATATATTCCTATAGTCATTACTGATCTGCTTATCTCTTGTGATTCTTCCATCTATTATTTCATGTTTTTTGTTTACTTTCAGTTGTAGTCGAAAATAAGAAGAGTAAGCTAATGATAATTTACATTCTGATTATATGTTTGGAATCTCTTGCATATTATTTAAGGGAAAATTGATTACCAGATTTCTGCGAAGCAAATAGTTAGGCAAATGTGACTGAGGCAGTGACGTCCACCCCTGTCCCTGGTCTGCTTTGTCCCTCGTGCTGTGTCCAGTGTCCTGTGTCCGGCCAAGATTGCCCACTAGCCACAAAAGTTTTATGATGGCACATAAAAGACGCGGAGGACAACAAGAGGAGAAAAGGCAACCGCGTCCGCGGACGGGGCGAGATGTCAATAGAGCGCGGGCATGCGGCTTGAGGCATGAGGCATGAGGCACGTGAAACCAGAACTCAACCGATTGACGCATATTTGTATAACATTGCGACAAAAGGACATCGAGGCCAGCGACGGGAAATGAGATGTGAACAAGGCCTAAAGCACAATACACAAACAGAGAGAGACCCAGAGAGAGAGAGAGAGGGAGGGAGAGGGAGAGTGTAGACTGGCCTAATAACCAATATTTACATTTCCGAACTGGGCAAACAATGGCGCAGCGTTTGTACATTTGCATAGACTGAGGACAGAGGACAAAGGACAAGGGCTGCGCGAGGAGTTAAGCGAAGGTATGACAAGATTTCGTTAGAAAAATTGTCATTAGACTGCCAGAGAATGGGAGAGAGTGAGAGCGGGTGAAGAGAGAGAGTAACAGAGAAGGACGGAGAGTGAGTGAGAGAGTGCGCGATAAAACCCGCTCGCTGCTCTCATTATGTTCAAGATATGCGCAACTTTATATAATGCCCCGTTCGCGCACTAGTTACCTAGCCCTATCCCGATGCCGATGCCGTTCTCAATGCAGTTCCGGCGAAGGCAAAGGCAAAGGTAAAGGCAGAGGCGATGCTGCCACGCAGCGGGTGAAATGTGAAATTGGTAATTGAGAAAGGTATTTCAGTGTGAGATGCGCTCTCCTTTCTCGGATTGCATCATAAAACCGACAGCGAAACGGGGCAAAAGGCATCGTAAAGTGTCCTGCGACGACGCAATGTTGCGGATATGCGTTCCCCGAAAAATCCTTTATGCAAATGGGCGACCTTGAGATACATTTCCATTGTTGGATGAATCAATTGAGCAACGCAGGACAACCCTGGACAACCCAACCCAGTCCAACCCGACGGGACAAGGCGACTCGCTTTCCTCTGTCTACTCTTTCCGCTTCCCTCTCTCTCCTCTTTCCACTTCCCTATAATGTTACTCGGCCATGCGCCCGTCCGCCCACCCAAAAGACATTAACCCGTTGCTGTTTCACTCCCCCTTCCTCTTGCCCTTCCCCCTTTCACTCCGTTTACCATTGCCATTAGCAGGCAGGACAAATCACGCGCCGCTCTGTCCTGGCTGAATGATAATGCAATATGTTGCATGATTTATGCTTGCTGCAAATTCACCAGCTTACCACAAGAGAGCAAGAGGGAGAAATGCAGCGAGAGAGAAAGAGAGAGAGAGAGAGAGAGAGAGAGAGAGCGAATAAAAAAAGGACCTTGCACCCTTTTTTTTTGCTGTAATTCATATATTATATATCTCATATAATTTTCTGCTTTTTTGCAGCCTCCCTCTCTTTTACTCTGCTGTGCCCCTTCCCCCACCCCGTTCCCATACCCTTTCCCCTTGCGACAAATATTAACTTCAATAAATTTGACGCACACAGACCAAATTATGAGTCAAAGACGATGAGTCCGAAAGGGTTCGGTTCGGTTCGGTTTGGTTCGGTTTGGTTCACTTCAAACATTTAATAATCAATGCCCGCCGCACCACCCCGTTAACAGGGGATGAGGTAGCAGATGGAGAGTCAGAGCTACAGATGGAAAAGCAAAGCAAAAGAGGGGAGTAGAGGGGCGGGGAGGGGAGGGGGTAATTTTCTACCCTCAAAGCGCGTCCTCAATTGCTTTGTCATGTTCACAAGTTGTCGTACAGGGTGTTGATGTTGTACTGAAAAATTAAGCATTAAGTATTACGTATAATGAAATCTGAACGATATAATAAAACGCAGCACAATGCTCGTGACAGCCAAAAAAAAAGGTCAGGGAGTGAGCACACGAGGCGAGGCGACACCAGATGAGACAATCAGTGCGAGGAGAAAACAAGGCGTGCAGAATTGAGATTGCGATTGAGATGATGTAAGTTGAATAGTGTTTAATGGCAACTTCTCTGATTCTTCATATCTCAGACAGGGAGTGTGGGAAACATACAGCGCGGCTCAATTGAATAGTTTCAACAGTTTCTCCTCGGAAGCGCAGAACTTGGAACTGATGAAATAAGTTAATTAAATTTAAATAGTATCAATACTAATTAACGCATTACTAATTAACTCATATATATAAATATTTTATATATTAATATGCAATAAATAATATTGTATATTATATATATGTAATCATATATTTCTATTTACATAATTTAAAAATATAGTTGTAAAATATAAGACATATCCCAAGAATCTTTTGTTTCTTTCTTGCTCATCTAAATAGGTTTAAATTGTATATTGAAATAATAAAGAGAAAGGTTGTTTTTACAGTCGATTTTTTAAAAGTGTCTATATAGGTTTGCATTAACATAGCTGCATTAGAAGCAGTTACTTCCACAAGAAAGATAGAAAGGTTGGAAATATTTACATGTAATACACTTGAAAGGAACCGAGTATTATTTGGAGATTCTTCTAGTTAAGTTTATCAACTACTGCACTAAAATATGTATAATATTGATTGCCAAAGTTCCGATTTACAGTTTTATCCAACCTATTTTCCCTATACTGGGTGTGTTAATTGAGGTTTACGGGTTTTTTGTTCATGCAGAAGAATTTAATTTTCAATAATACCTCAATAATTTGCATTGCAAAGTATTGACCAACTGATTCTGCACATGTTTATTATTTTTCTTACTCATGCTGCATTCATAATCTTTCTTTTTTTGAGGAAAAACGTGCAACGACCTATTTTCACGGCCAATTTGCGCGACCTATTAAGATAATCTAGTAGCTCGAAGGCACCTTTTAACGACTCCCTATCGATACAATAACAATCAAAGAAGGCTGCAACATATTTTTTACTTGAGTCTTACATGATTTATGATTAATATTTAAATGTTTAAATGATTTTCATGCAAGAAACAAAACGAAACCATTCGCTCAGGGCTTGCTTGTCTTTTTGCGGAGAGTTGACTTCTCAAGACAAGAGAGAAAGAGAAATCGAGAGAGAGAAAGAGGGGGTAAAGGGGAAAACAGGAAAAACGCTTGTCACCTTCGGCGCGAAAGACACACAAACATTATGAACGCCCATTTAGCCCGGGAAAGGGTTTGGGCCATTTGCTGTGGGCCCCGAGTTGGTTACGCTGCGGCGGTTGTTAATCTCTTAATTTATCAATTGAGGCATAGACATGGACATGCTCGGATTCGGATGTGGATGCGAATGAGGATGAGGATTCACATTCAGATTCGGATTCGGTTTCAATTTCAGTTGCAAATTAATTTCCATAAATGCGCGACGAAAAAGAAGGCAACGGGAAGGGAAGGGGGCAACGTTTTTTTGGGGTTGTTAAAAGGGTTTCTCGAAAAGTTATGTTTACATAATTAATTAAACAACACAAAGCCGGAGACGAAGGTAGCACATGTGCAGCCCGATGCAATAGACTCACACACACACACACACACACACACATACACGGCAAGGGTTGCAGGCACATTGGGAACGAGGCTGCGTCGCATCATTTACTTGGCTTGTTGGTAATAAACTTATAAAAAGCCAAAGCCGAAGGGGAACATTAAAACAAAACTAAAATGTCATCGCACCCTGCAACAAGGCGGCCGCATAATGGGCCAACAAAAGGCGCGACAATCCGTGAGTCCTGAAAGGGTTACGCGCCTCCTTGCAGAACTATTTGTCACACACGCACACACACATACACGCAGTCGACAAAGTGGGCGGTGGGCGTGCACATTTGTCATTACGATTGCTCTGGGGCAAGGGGGGTCGAAGACCGGACAAACTGGTTCGCCAAGCAGCCTGCCTTCTGCTCCCCCCTCTACCCTCCTCCCCCCCGTCTAACTGCCGACAACACACGCACAAATGACTTTTTGATTCACTTAAACATGTGTGTGTGTATGTGTGTGTGCGTGTGCGTGTGTGTGTGTATGTGTGAGCATCCCAAAGGAGTCAAGGTCCTGCCGCAGGCTCACATTGTCGCCAGTGAATGAAGTCGTCGCCATTTTATAGCACTTCTGTAAGCTGCTTTCCCCTGCACTCCCTGCGCAACACTCTCCCTCCCCTCCAGCTGCCACAATTGCTTACCCTACCTTGGCCCCAGGTTCACCAGGTGTGAAATTAGCTCAATTTACAAGGTGTGCGTTATGGGGATTGAATGAATCGAAACAAGAGAGAAAACAGTATAAAATACTACAAATTAGGTATGTTTTTATGTATTTTCCTGATTTATTATGCAAGAGATGTGATATAAAGATACAATATACCGTACATACGTTATTATTTGTCTAGTATTGCGCTTGATTTCTGAATGGATCGAAACAGAAGAGAACACATTATAAATCATTACAAAATAAGGTATTTTTACGAAATATAGTATATACCTTCAGATCAGTCAGTAAACAAGCAAATCAAGTGCCAAAATATGAATCTTCAAATCTCTGTTCTTTTTCCAAGCTTGATAAACCTCTTGAAGAGTTTAATTATCAATTTGTGGTAGTTATAGGCATTTTATCTGAACTATTAAGAAAACAGATGCTACGTATGGTAAGTCGTAATCTTAAATAAAATTCTGGTGCCTTTAGCTCTTTACATTGCTGAGTTTACTGCGTTCATGCAGACAAATAAAGCTGAATCGATAAGGTACTTGATGCTGAACCAGAATATATACTATATAATTATCCGTCATGCCTTCTTTAAAGTTAGCTTACCCCTTTTAGATAATTTTGAATATCTGAAAAATAAAATAAACACATTTCCTTTGTCAGCTGCTTGGATTGAGCTCATAGATCTCGAAAAGCACTTCGAAAATAGAGTCAGCTGTAGCTAAGTCCATTTATACCCAGCTGTATATATACCATATATCATACGACAGGCAGAGGCGTCTCAATTTGAGCTCATTTTCATTCGCCTCGTTGTCTTGTTTAACTTTGGGTCTTAAGTACTTAGCCCAGTTAGCCTCGATTTATCACAGGAGACTCCCCCAAAGAGGCCTGCCTTCTGCCTCCTCCTCTCTTCCGTTGATGCCGAAAACATCATTCAAACTTTCAATTGCGTCATATCTTCTGGATGAGGGAACAATTATCAAAAGAGTTTCCACCTCTCTCTCTCTCTCTTTCTGTGTGTCTCTCTCTCTCAAGCGATGTCTAAAATAAGGCACTAATCAATTGATGGCGGCGTCTTTAACCCGCTCCCTCTGCCTAGCTGTCGCCTACTGTCACAGTAATCACTTAATGCCACACACAAGCAGTGTTTAGCCCCCCTCCATCCCTCCTACCCCACTGTGCCCCCCTCTCTACAGACAGCAACACCGTCGTCTATTTGTTTTGTTAACAACATTCTTGAGATGCTTTTATGAGGCGCGCTAAATGCCTGCCACATCGACAGCCTCCTCATGCCGAGGCAGCTCCACTGTAAATCACATGACCCCCGACCTGGAACCAATGAGGGAGAGAGAGGGAGGATAAGGGAGTGGGAGGAAGAGGGAGAGAGCTGCCTCAGTCATTGGCGCGTGAGTAATGCGCATGGCTTAATTTCAGTTTGTTGTCACATGTTCGAAAGGCGCCCGGCCAAAAATACGCCCCAGGCATAAATATTTATAGCCCCCGCCAGGCCCCGCACCAGACTTCCCCCGCCTCCCCCCCCATCCAGCTTCTTGCTCGGCAGCCCCTTCACAGATTAGAAAGCGCTTAAGTGCGACTTTTGGCTCGTGACTTGTCTTAAGTGTGCCGAGTAGAGTAGCATACCTCATCACCCGCTGCACCCCCCTTCCCTTCCCCTTCCCTTCCCTCCCTCATGCGTTACCCCTGTCGCAGCACTCATCCCTCACACTCACGCCTTGCCCCTTGCGCGGTGTGTGTTGTCAACTGTCAGCGCGAGATGCCGTTGACGGCACGCGTCGCAAAGGAGACGCACAGGAGGAGTCTCCCCTACTGCCCTGCCCCGCTTCTCTGCACCCGCATGTATTTTAATAGTTGGGCGACAAATATGAGCGGCTCGTGTAATTTGAGGCATTTTTGAGTAGCTTCCCCCCGTCTCCCCGTCTGCCCTTCTCCAGCAACCCTTCTCCCTCTCTGCTGGCTCTTTCTCTTGTATCTTCTCGCACGACGTGTTTGATTATGTTGTCGCACGCGTTGTTTAATTCTGCATGAATATGAAAATATCGCCACCACCCTCGCTATCGAAGGGGGTTGCGGGGGGAGGGCTGCACTGAGGGTGGTTGCCAATACGTTGGCGGGTTAATTGAAAAACTTAAGTGGCAGCAGTCGCTGCGGATTAACCATATTAAAAATTTAATTAATGCCACTTTTCGGTAAACTATTTTGATATTGTTTAAATGGGGAAGACAGAGCAGTGGGCGTGGCATAGTAACACTTGAAGCTGGCCAGACAGAGGTGCCAACTGCACGCCCCAGCTGTGTATGTGTGTGAGTGTGTGTGTGTGTCAAATTAACTCTCAATTATGTTGCTTAGCTGGGCAAGTTTTTGGACAATGAAATTTAATTTAATAATAAAAAATAAGCAAGAAAAGAAGTCTTCGGTAAGCCGAAAGTTCTATACCCTTGAAGGTTCTCATCCAGTCATATATACTATAATGGTGAAGAATTGAATGGTATTGTGTATATTCAATATTATATCTCACTTTAATTGGCACTGAGAAGATCCGTTTTTATTAAAATCAGAACTGGTCTTCATACAAAAACATTCATTTCGCTCGATTGTTCCCGATTGTTTCGCTAGTTGTCCGGTTTGTTGCAATTTTTTATTCATATTATATATACATATATAGAAAAATTGAAATTTTTTATTTATATTATACATACATATATAGAAAAAGTTCGATGTAGCAAATTTGATTGCCATATCTTGACATATAACAAAATTCGGCCGATAGTTTGTATGACAGCTTTACGATATATCGGTCCGACTCGGCTAGTTCCAATTTATTTATAGCGTGCAGCAATAAAAAGCATGTCTGCCAAGTTTCATCTAGATAACTTTAACACTGAGAGACTAGTTTGCGTTGCAACAGACGGACTGACAGACGCACAGACAGATAGGCAGACATGACAAGATCGATGCTAATTCAGAATATATATACTTTATGGGATCGAAGAAGTCTCCTAAGGTGAGTTGCAAACTCCCGGCCAAAATAATATACCCTCTCCAGGGGTAGAAATATGGTGGCTATATTGATGTATTCATAAATATCAAATTTACTTCTAAAGAAACATAATGAGCTCAGCTTTCTTGCAGTCATGTTTCCATTAGAATATTTTATACATTTCCGAAGAAATAGTTAAGCTCAGTTTCAACTCCTTATACTTATGCTTGATGGTAGCTTTATATATCTTACAGTCTGGCAGAATCACAACGATCGAACGCTTAAGAACTTCAACTGGACATGGCTCAGTACACACGCGACACCTTTCAGCTTTGGCCTGCCCCAATCCCATTCAGTATATGATGAATCTCATTTGTGAGTCTGTCTGACTCTGTGTGCATGTGTGCGTGTATGTGTGTGCCCTGAAATAGCCACAGGGCATTTGGCTTATATGCAAGTAAAACACTTTTGGTAATTCATTAAGTTACGGAAGTTGAACTCAGAACTGCAATTTCCCCTAGAAGCAATTATAGAAAAATTTAAATTCGTTTTAAAAGCAGACCAAACGCATGTCCCATGTCCAGTGCTGGGCCCAGACAGACAGTCGACGACGACGACGACGACGACGATGCTGACGAGGAGCAGGCCATGGAGCTGGCGGAGGGGAAGGTGGTGAGGGTAGACGGAGCGGCGTAGCAGGAGATGGCCACTGCCGTTGCCGCTGATGGATGAATGTAATGCCATGTGTGAATGCCAACTGCGTGTGTATGTGTGTGTGTGGGTGTAGGTGTTGCTGCTGTTGGTGCGGGTGTGTGGACAGCGGCATGTTCATAAATTGAAATCACTTCCATATCCAGAGAAAAAGTTTGGCAACAAAATAGAGCAAAAGCCGAGCAACGTAGCAGAAAAAACGAACAGGCGGGCGAGAAGGAGAGAAGAGGAAGAGAAAGACGAGAGGGGGAGCAAAAGCATACAGCGAAAACAAGAAGGAGAAGCAGCATGAAAAAAACCTACTGTGGCGGCTACCGTGCCACGCCTACTCCCTCCTCGCCGCTTCTTCTTTCTGCCTGCACCCACTGCGAGGGGAAATAAAAAATTCTGTTTTTAAATCGCTGGCAGCGACAGCAGTTGGAGCAGCAGCAGAATATGAAGACGGGATGGGGATGGAAAGGGAGCTGGAGCTGGAGCTGGAAGTGAAGCCGTAGCCAGAGTCACAGCTCGGAACCTGGGCCGAGTCAGAGCTGGCCATGTACGACAAGTAGGCAACACTTGACACAGTTGCCACTTTCAATTGCCAACATAACTCGAGTGCTGCTCACTAAAGAACCGTCGAAGGGAGGTGGAGCTGGAGGTGGAGCTGGAGGTGGAGGGGGAGAAGGAGGTGGGGAAGAAGTGGTAGGGACAGGGGCAGGGGCAGGGGTAGGGGCAGTCTGCTGCATAGTTGAGGGCGGCGCTCTGTCTGCATATAAATACCGCCTGTGGCCATAAAAGTGGAGACCAACCGACCGACGTGTAACAAGCCGAAAAAAGTTTCACCGACTGCAGCAGCGGAACGAATGGCCAATCTCAACTGGCCTCCTTCTCCTACTGTTGCCACTCCACCTCCTCCTCCTCATCCCCCACCCCTTTCTCACTGCCACCCGCACTAAAAAATGGCTAACCGAATGTGTGTGGGCGCGGCTGTGGATGCCCAGCTCCAGTGTGAGTGTGTGTGTGTGTTGTGTGTGTGTGTGTGTGTGACTCGGACTGCGATTGCGACTCTTTCAGCTGGACAGGGCAGTGGAACTGGAGGGGGGGTCTGACACATCAGAAGCAGCCACGTCGAGCACCCAAAGACTTTTTTGCATAGCCAACTTGCTCACGTTGAATGTATACCCTACACTCAAGGGGATCCTTCGAATTGGGGCGAACAATACAACAAAGAAGCAAAGCGCAACTAAGTTCTCTTTACAGTAAATATGATAATATGATAACTTTATCTGTAAGAATCAACGCAGAGATACTGAGTATATAATATAAATTACAAACAATACAATATATAAAGAATATATTTCATAGCTATGTTGATTCAACACTTCCTCAGTCTGTTTGCATCGTATTTCCTTGGGAATGTATAGAAAGCAGGTACACAGAATTTTCATGTTGTCGTAAATTAAGTAAAATTATATACACGTATATTCACTACAGTGAAAACACCCTTACCGGACACCTCTCTAGGCGCACACCTCTCTTAGGCGGACACCTCTCTTGGACGGACAACATTATATATTGTTCTTATCCCTTTTTAGGCTAAAACTTCTCTAGACGGTCACCTCTCTTAAGCGGGCACCTCTTTTAAGAGGACACCTCTCTTGGACGGACAACAATATATATTTTGTTCTTATCCCTTTTTAGGCTAAAACTTCTCTAGACGGTCACCTCTCTTAAGCGGGCACCTCTTTTAAGAGGACACCTCTCTTGGACGGACATCTCTCTTGCTCTCTTGGGTGGACACCTTTGTAGGCAGAACCCTCTTTATGCGAACAATATGTGTATGCTCTTCGTTGCAGTGTTTTTCTTAAAACAACTTTGCTTCCCTTGAACGGACACTCCCTTAACCAGTCGCGGACATTAATTGTTATATTATCTATGTATATATATATATATATATATATATATTTATATTTATGTATATTGTTATAAATCTGTATAGAGTTAGCAATCAACTTGCATGCCATATATAACCTTTTATAATTTGTTGCACAACTTTCATTGGGAACTCACATGCCCGGCACTTGTAGGGTATTTGCAACTAACTTTGAGCCCATTACAAATGTCCTTTGGAGCGTTTGATCTCCTTTCTATCCTTTTTTTGTGCAACTTGTTGTGTACACGTCCCCTCAGTTGTATTGCATGCACCCAGCTCGTCCACCCCCCCACCCCCCTCCTACACCCCACTCCCCTGGCATTGCTGGCGTGCCAGTGTCGTCCTGTTGTTTAGTTACTTTGGTAGTTTCGTTATATTTATTGGCCCACATCGGGTGAAAAATGTTCAACGCTTTGGCAATTTAGTTGAGTACCGTTATATGCTGGCAGGCTCTCGCAGTGCGCCCCCTCTTTCTGCCCCTTCCTTGCGCTCATGAAATGCGAAAAAGCCAAAGCAGAACAATGAATGCCAGCAACAGCTATGGCTCCAACTCCAACTGTGCAACGAGCATCAGTTCCACCTAGACGACAATCCCTGACAGAGGTGGAGACAGAGCTGGCACTGGAGCTGGACATGGGGCAGGGGCAGAGGCAGGGGCAGGGGCAGAAGCACTTGGCGATTTACGAGTTGCCATTTTACGGCTCAACTGGACCGTGAAGAGTAAAGCGAAAATGAAGGATCGTCGGAGCAAACCGAACTGCGAGCGGGTTGCCACCAGAAACAGCAACACCTCCTCCCTCCTCCCACTACTACTCCACCCTGGCAAGGCCCCAAGGCCTGTATGCGAGTGTGTGTGTGTGTGACCTCCAGTCGAGGGCAATCGGCGACCTGCGCGCTTTATTTCATATTACATAATTGGGCGTGTAATGAGTCTAATTGAGTTTTTATGTTTTGGCCAAAGGATTGGCAAACGCAGCAGATGCAGCGAGCATTGCCTCCCTTTCTTTCTCCCACCCTATCCCTCTGCCTCTTCCTTTTGCCCTCCCTTGGCATCTACTGCTTTTTTCGCAATCGCCTGAGTCGGATGCGAACTAAACGAGGTGGCATTTGTAGCCGCTGGTCATTTGTGTGACACGCCTCCCGCCCACACACACACACCCACACACACACACACGCATACACAGAGGTCTAGTCCATTTTCGTGTGAGACACTAACTCAATTAACGTCGCTGGCAACATGTGTTAATATCCTCAGTGCTTCCGCTGGCCCTGGCCCCCATTCCATGACTCCCCCAACAGCTCCCAGGAACTGGAAGTGGAACTGGAACTGGAGCGGGAGCGGAAGACGGAGCTGGAATGGTGTGTGTAATGATGTGTGTGATTTGCATGCGATGCAATTGTTATGCTTTAAGCAGCTTAAAAAGTTCCATCATATTATATAATGTGAGCCGGTTCAAATTGGAGGCGCATTATCTGCAAATTGAAAATGAGTTTGGTTTCAATACTGTGGCTTATGTTTTTATTCATATTGGACTTTCAATTAAATCGGTTCATATCAGTATAAAGTGATTGGACTTGAAAGTAACTTGGGACTTCATTTGGTAACTATATTTAGTTCGGTTTGGTTCGTTTTGGTTCAGAAATATTTGATAGTGAGTCACATTGATTCTACGTTTAAAAATGGTAAGGTTCGTAGGGATATTGAGAGAATTGAATAATGGTTTCAGTTCGGATCAGTATGTAATAAGTTTCCTCTTCGGCTCGTGCAGGTTTCTATACATATTTACGTTCGGAGAGGAACGGTTTACTTACAGTATGTAGGTTTGACATCTTGTAAGAATAGTATTTCAAGCTCAATTATTGTTTTACATCAATCCTGAGACACTGTCATCGCTTTGTTTCTTTTAAAACAGCATACAAATTCTTTCGCTTCAGTATGGTTTAATAAAGGTGTCAGTTCGAATCATTATGTGAGACAGCACCTCGCGACTTGTATCGGTTTAGGTGCAGGTTTAATTTGTACCTCAATTACAGGTACTTATACATATTTGTGTTCGGTGAGGAACAGTTTAAAATGTAGAGGGACATAAAAGTAGTAATGGTATCTCAAGAATGGTATTTCAAGCTCAATTCTTGTTCGGAATCAATGCAGAGACACTGTCATCGCTTTGATTCTTTTCAAATAAAGAGCAACAAAGTTCTTTCGCTCCGTATAGTTCAATTTCTTTGGGAACTCTAAAAAAAGTGTGTATAGTTCTACGGTTCCGAAATACGGTTCCTTTCCTGGACTAATGATTTGCAATCAGTGTTTGTTTTGGACAAGCGGAACGTTTCAGTTGAGGAAAATTGCTACGGTTCGCAGTTGCAGTTGCAGTTGCATTTGCATTTATCGACACTAGGTGGCGCCGCAGGTTGCTGGGCACGCGTTTGCATTTGCCTCGCCTGCATGCAGGCCACGCCCAGTGCGCACCCCCGCTGACTCCGCCGTCCCTCGGCGTCCTTGGGCATGTTTCGTGCTAATGCAAATGGAACCACCGCTGTGCGGTCCTGCGTGTCCTCGACATGGAAAACTGTCGATAAGTCGGGGAGTTCGCGTACCTTGCGCGTGCACAGAAGCTGCACCTCTCTCTCTCCCTCCTGCTCGCTGTCTCTATCTGCATTGATTGTGCATCGGCTCGCCTGCAGAGCCGAAGACAAGCTCACCCGCTGCGCTGCGCACGCGAATCGCAATTGCACCTAGGCAGGGAGAGGGAGAGGGAGAGACTAGTGAGCAAGCGAGAGAGTGCGAGATCCGTTTACAACTTTCGCCGAACACTGCATGCGCCTGCGGCTTTACGATGTTCGCTTCATTGGAATGCACTCGGCTCTGGCGATGCTGCTGCTGTTCCTGGGTGAGCAACTCGGATCGCCCAGACTTGGGCAATGGGTGCAGTAGACGCAGCTCCCTGTGGACTCTGCGCAAGTCGCGTGCATTTCCAAATCCGATAAATTCGAACCAGAACCAGAGCGTGCTGTGCGCGCGCGACCTACACAACGGGACGAAGGCCAAGCCAGGCCAGGCCAGGAAGGGGCAGGAAGAAGGCGTTGCCCATCCACGCTTATGCCTGACAAACTATATTCAGCCAAATGACAAGCGATCTATTGTGTTCCCCGGGATTGACTCGGCATTTAGCAGGACCCCATGCCGATCAATTGATTTGCCCAGAACTGATTTCTGTTTCCGATTTGGCTCCATTGAGCTGATTGATTAAGCCTGCAACACGTCATTATTTGATGGCCCGGAACCTCCTCTCAAGATTTTAATAATATAATATCAAATTATATAGAGTAAAATATAATATAATATAATATTACATGGAGCAGATTTAATCCTTTTCCCTTGACTGTTTTCACATTTCGTACGTTTTTATACCCTTCGACCATTGAAAATGGTCAATAAAGGGTATACTAACTTTGTTTTGGGTTTAATTTAAGCTTATACGGTTTATATAAATGTAAATATTATATTCATTCAACTATTTCTACCAATCAGGTTAAACTCTCATTGTGTTAATTTATATAAGAGGCAGAAGAAGACGTATACAGGCCTTAGGACCATGTCCGTCTGTCCGTATGAACGCACAGTTCCCAGTAACTATATTAGCCAGCCACACAAAACTTGGCATGATGCTTCCTCTGAACCAAAGCCACAACATTAATACCTGGCGAACGGAATCATACAAACTAACAATCCAGTAATACTGTAACTTTTGTATAGCTTTTCCATTTCATTGAATTTGGACAATTAAGTCTATTCCTTTTCATTTCAACACTAAGCCAGAAAAAAAGATTTGCATAACCAAACTTGTACATGTCCAGCGCTGGGAGTTATTATTGCTGTTAACAAATACATACATATAGTACAGAATGTTCTACAATTCTGCACCATTATATAGGTTCAATAAGCATAGAAACAATCGAAAAATAATTAAATCAAAACCTGCAAGGGAATAAAACCTTCGGCATACCGAAGGTAACCTTTCTTACTGGTTTCAATTGATTAATATACTTATTAGATTTCTCTCTAGAATCTATATATATATATATATATAATATATCTTATATTCATAAGCGTATTAAGTGTCTTGTTCATTCTTTAATTCATTTAAAGGCTCTTCTTTGCACCTTGTTTTCTAGTAATTGTTGTAAGCTTCAAATCAGTTGGGGAAGCTCCATTGCCTTTGTTTCTATTTCTACCTCCCTCTCATGCTCTTGTGCCCTCCCCCGCATCTACGTTTAACTGCCTGCAGAGCAAAGTGCAAAGTGCAAACAACAACGACAACAACGACAGCAAGAAGAAATTCACTCACATCGATTGAGGCAATCCACTGACCACCCTTGGCTCTACCCTGCTCTACCCTACTCTACCCTACACTACCTTGCTCTGCCCTACTCTGCGTCGCTTTTTACCGTTGTCTACTTCAACTGCATTGAAGGATTCTTCCCTTCTTTTCCTCCTTTGCAAGAGTGCTTTGCCTTTGGCAAGTATTGCGCTTTGTCAGCCCTTCAATTTTGTTGCATACCCTCTGCAGAGGGTAGCGCGATTCGATGTGGCATTGAAAGAGAGTATAGTATATAGTACTAAGTATATAGTAAAGTATCCCATATATAGATTGTAACTTGTGTTTACGTATACTCACTCCTCTACTCTCGAATATGCTAGGGTATTGCATCTTCGAGGTGCCTGCAATTCCTTTCTATCTTCTTTCCTCTGCGCTCTCTTACTTTCTTTTTTTGCTTTATGGCGTAAATTTTGTTTGGATTTTTTTTGCACAGTAGCAGCCGCTTCTGTTTTCTGCAACATGCTGCAATTGTTCAACTACCCAGCCTGCACTTCCTACTCCTACTATCCCCTAGCCCCTGTGGCAGTGGCACCGCGCTCACTTCATATAGAAATTTTTTTGCGGGTATCCGATATAGTTGGGTCAGTGCTTGTGGCCAGAACGGTTCTGGTTGCGGGCTTAACCGGAGTGAGTGGATGCACCCAGTCAGTGTGCGTGTGTGCGTGGTCTCTCTGTGTGTCTGTATATGTGTGAGAGTGTGTGTGTGTGCAAGAGTGTACGTTATTGAGTGCAAATAGCAATTTCGCAACAATTCTGTGCCTAGCAGCATCTGGGAATTTGCTCGTTTTGCCTTTCAGCACTTTAGGCCGAGAATTGAGGGTTGAGTTCCAGGCAAATACACCTATCCCCCTTCCTTTCCTCTTCCTCCCGCCCTCCCTATTGCAATTGACTTGAGCGTGTGTAGAAGAGTGGTAGGGGGGGGAGGTGGCTATCTATTCATTTTGGTGATGGGGCTTGGCGCGGGTTTCCCGGGCGCATTGTAACGGATTTCTGGTAACTGTTTTTGGTTGCCGTCGCGTCACTTCGCATCGCTTTGCATCGCATGGCGTCGATTTTTGCTGCTTCAGCTGCGTGTTGCGTGCCACATCCCGTGTCCCGGGCTGCCCATGACCGTGTCCATGTCCATGTCCACGTCCTGCATCCTGTCTTTCGTCCTTTTGCATACACAATGAACTGTCAAATCTTTTTGTGTGTCGGTATCTTCTCTACGGAGTGGGTGCCTGCCACATGGGGCATGGGGGCGGGTGTGAAGGAGCAGGGTGCACATTCCTAGCCCGGGATTCCTGCAGTCGATTTTATTGGATTACGGTTTAGATTGCAATAGGAAAAACTGCAGTCGCTGTTGCCGTCGCAGCAGGCGATGTGAAGCTTTCGTGTTGTTTATATTGCCTTGTTCTGCCAACATTGTTGCTGCTCGTGTTGTTGTTGTTGCTCGTGTTGTTGTTGTTGCTGTTGCTCGTGTTGTTAGTCTGCGTTGTTTAGAAAACATGCTGAATGCAAAAAGGATAAAAATCTTTGACGGCACTTGCCGCTTATCGTCCTTGTGCATTCTTTCTGCCTTGCTGCCATTCGCCGCACATTTTGTTCTTCTTAATTTTTTCGACATTCGTTGGGGGGCGGGGCGGGGCAGCACAACAGCAACAGCAACAGCAACAACAACTGCAGCACGGCGTGAACGAATTGAAATCTGTTTGTTGTTTGTTGTTGCTGTTGTTTCTGGTCGTGTTGTTGTTTGATGTGCGATGCCATGCGCTTCCGCTGCGTTGTACGTGCAACGCGCCGCCGACATCGACAACGACGACAACGAGGGAATAATTGGGGGAGCAAAGGGTGCAGGCGGGGGCAGGACGGGCAGTATCAGGAGTCATAGTGCATTTGCAGAGTTCAGCACAGTTGAGTCGCTTCTCAAATGCGCCGAAAATGCTCCAACAAAGAATCTTTACTTCTTCACACTTTTAAATATATATACACTACTTGTACATCAGAATTAATTAATAATAATAATAATTATAATTCCACACAACAAATTAAGATCTTTATTAGCTTTTTTCTGCATTTCAAAGGCGAAACTAGGCGTGGCCAAGTTCTAAAGTTAGCTTATTCTCTGTACAACTTTGAGAAATATTCTCACAAAATTATGTAGCCCGAACTCGTTAAGTCTCTGAGATATAGACGTTCATACGAACAAAAAGACATACTTGGCTATTTGGGGTAGGGTCGGAGACGACTCCCTCTGCCCTATTGGTGAAGAGTGCATTAATAATGTATTTTAAATGTAAAATTCTCGCATATCTAGATCATTTTATGTTTTTGAATGCTTTTAAACTATTTGATATGTAAAATATTAGCAGAAGAGGTTTATAAAGTGCCTTAGAATAGCACTGCAATACTGTAAGCTCTCTATACCCTCTAAACTACAGTTTAGATAAGGTCAACCAGGACTATACAGACTTGAGTTGCTTAAGTTGATTCCAAATGGGATTTTGTGGGCGATCACTTAGGGTATTTGCACTTCGATGGCCAAGGAACCTTGCCTTGCCTTGTTTGTGCTCGTTCTGTTTATCTTTTTGTTTTTTCATATGTACTATATATGTTTTTCAATTGTTCCTTTTTGCAGCTCAGCTCTTTCTTCTTCTTCTTCTACTGTTTGTTAATTTTGAGTAGTTTGCCGTGAGGATGTTGGCATTTTGTCACATTGCCTCGGCCTGGGCATTGTCACGGTTGTCCCAATCGTTACTGTTTGTTGTTGCTATTCTAATGCATTTTGCATGGTATGTGAATGTGTGTGTGTGTGTGTGTGCGAATGTGTGTGTGTGTGAGTGAGAGTGTGCGAAGTTATGCACTCTTGTCACATGATGCGTCGAAATCCGATTTTCAATTATTGGATTTGGTTTTTAGAGCACTGTAGCAATTGTTGGTATCGAGAGGAATAGAAAGACAGGGATGGAGAGAGAGGGAGAGGGGGAAGGAGAGGGGGAAGGAGAGGGGGAAAGGAGAGGGGAACAGGCAGCTGGACAGCTATCCAGGCAGAAGCTCAGCGAAGGCGGCAGCTTCTTTCGAAGTTTATTTGATTCCCAACACACGTGGTGAAGGAGAAGGACACCCAGTGTGTGAGGGAGTATGTGAGTGTGTGTGTGTGTGTTAGTGTGAGTGTGTATGTGTGTGTGTGTGTATTGTTAATAATGACGCTACATGCGGTGCTCGTGTTTGCTTGTTGTCAAAGGATTTGCCTGCGTGGACTGTGGCCCAAACTAAGCTAATTAAAATTTGGCCACGGCATTTCGGGTTGCGGGTGGCCAGGCGAGGTCAGAGTGTGCAAAAAAGAAGGCGAGGCCAAAGTCAAAGGTCAAAGGCCAAGCGACGACGACGACGATGACGACGACGACGACAGCGACGGAGGAGCAATGAGTAAATGAGCTGCTGCAGCAGCGTTTTAATTAAAAATGTTGCCCAACACCCGCTCGCGCGACACCCCCCTACCGCCACCCACCGGCCACACACCCCCGCTGTTGGGGTCGCACAACCCAAACCCTTAACCCCAAAAAGGATCAAAGAATCTGAGGCTATCGCTGATGCGGCAACGGCGACCACAAGCTGCTGCAAACGATATACGATACAAGCTGCTCTGGACCCTTTGCCCTCTTCCCTCTGCCCTCTTGCCTGTGCCCTCTTGCCTGTGCCCACTGCCTAATGCGCAGTTAATGCGTGCAGCACAAACACACACCCACACACCCACACACGCTCACAGGCAAGCACACTGACTCTCACTACACACACTCACACCACGTCGCAGATAATCCCAATTTTAGACTAATTAAATTGTCAAATATTTAGCAGGGGCGGACACTCGCTCCCTCTCCCTCTCTCATGGGGGGCGTGGGCGTGGCAAGTAAACAAAATCAAGCGAAAATCTTTCAATTTGCAGCTAATTAAATCACCACCAGCTGTGTGGCAAGGCGAGGCAAGGCGAGGCGAGGCGAGGCAGGGCGCGCCACGACAGGATCAGCCAGATCGAGCGGGTTAAGTGAGGCAGCGCAGGTAAGACTCCGTCCGTCCCAGTGTCCGGACAGTGTCCGGCAAGCATTCAGTGAGCTGTGCAGCGGTCAGCCAATACAATCTGCTAACCCGGTCAGAGGTTTATGGCTGAATTCAGTTCCCGAGCACTACCGAGTCCTTCCCTGCACCCTTTCGGGGAGTTCACAAGTAGAAGGAGTTGAAAGGAGTGAGCCGTAGTGAGTCGCAAGTCGTAAAATCTTCATATTCTTCTTCTTCTTACTCTCATTCTTCTTCTTGTTGGCCGCGGCCAGAAATTTAAAATTTGTTTATTTATGCACTCGCATTGTGTGGCCAAAGCAAACGGGCTCAGGGCCAACGCTTTATGGCCCCTAAGCAGCCCGAAGACGAAGCCAGTACGCGTCGGCATCCTCAGACAACCCTTTCCTCTTCTTCTTCCTTTCATTGGAAATTTTCGGCGCTGCCGTTTCGTTTGTGCCACCGCCGCACGTTTCTCTTCCTTTCTCGCGCCTGCCTGCCACCTTGCTACCTTTTCGCGGCACCCTGTGTCCTGCCCGGCACTCTGCACCGCCCTTCCCTTCCCTACCCTTCCCTTCCGTTCGTGCGCCTTCACAACTTGTCAGTCATTCGAACAAAACTAATTTGCATGTCATTTCTTTAGCACTCTTGAAAATTTTGAACATTCTGCACGAAATGCTGAAAACGCTCAATGGCTTCCCCAAAAAGGGGGTAGGGAGAGAGTGGGGTAAGGGTGTACGGTGTGTGGGTGTACGGTGTTGGGGTTTACAATTACTGGCTGGCAGTGCAAGGTCTGGATGAGCGACGCCTCGGTAAACAAGTCGAAAGTGAGCTGCAAGGGGGAGGAGAGATGGAGGAAGTGCAAGCAAATTAGAAGTAGAGTCCCTATAGAGGGTATACAATATACACTAATCGAAATATAAAAATCGGCAATTACATTTGTGTTTAAGTACAAATAAATTTACAGGATACAAGGAAATTTTTAAGGGAACATCATAGGATTCATTTCAGACGAGTGTTCCTTTGTTATACCTTTGCAGAGGGTATATTCATTTTCCTAAGGTGTTTGCAACGCACCTTAGAAGACATCTGCGATCCTATTAAATGCATTTATTCTATATTAAGCATCAACGGGAAGGTCGATCTACCCATGTCTGCCTATCTGTCTGTCTGTCTGTCTGTCTGTTGTAACGCAAACAGTCAGACAGTCTGTCAGTTTTAAGGCTATCTTGATAAAAGTTGTCACACATGTTTCATATTGCTGCACATTATATATAAGTCAGAATGAGCCGTTTCCGGCCGATATATTCTAAGGCTGTCATACAAACTATCGGCCGATTTTTGTTATTTGTCAAGATATGGCAACCAAATTTACTACATCGGAGTTTTTTCATATAAATACAATGCATATAAAATTGCATCACAATTGGACCACTATATAGGCACTGGCAAAGGAACAATCGGCCGAAATAAAGGTTTTTGTATGAAGACCAGTTTTGATTTTAGAACCAACTTACCCGAATGATATTATATTAAAAAATACATAATACAAGTCAATTTTGTACCCTCATATTTATATAGCTAGTATTGAAACAATCAAAAGAGATAGGAACCTTTATGAGTATACATGTTCGGCCTTTCTTCCTTGTTTTTTTTCTAAAGTAATTTAACTTAATAGTGTCAATTAAAATAGGATAGTAATTTGATTAAAGTTGTATACTATAAGTCCAGCGATTGGAGTTATTATAGCTGTCAATGAAAACTTACAATATTAATCAATTATAATTATTATAATAGTGATAACCTGCAAGGGTATAGAATCTTCGGTATCCCGACTTCTACATGTTATAGTGGACCCATTGTAATGAAATTGACAATACGTTACAAGTATAGAGACAGTGCCATGTTTTGATTTGTGTGGCAATATCTTGAAAACTCACAAAGATCAACCAATAATCCTTCCCCAATCCCTCTCTCTCTCTCCCACTCCCACTCCCAGTAATAGTCGAGGTTTCTTGGAGCGCATACATTTTACTTGCTTCGTCTGCGTACAACGATTACACGTGCACGTGAAGGCAATTTTGGATTGAAAGAAAAATTGTTGATAAGGTGCAAACAAAATGAAAGACGCCAACAAATTAGCGAAATCTGGTGCGAGAACAGATAACTCCAACTGCAGCAGATCCAGTGCCCCAAGCTCGCTCTCCCGCTTTCTCTCTCTCTCTCTCTCTCTCTCGCTCTATCCATGTCTCTATCACTCTTCCTTTCTCCCTCGCTCGCTTTCGTGCACGTCTTGTTCTGGACTGGATCAAAGTGGAGCACACCAAACCATACCATACCACCATATATATGTCATATATCATATCATGTCATATCATGTCATGTCATACTATATACATGCAGATGTATATATACAGATACACCACACACACACACACACATGCACGCAGGCACGCACGAACACGCACACTCACGTGGCCTATACGACATCGCCGTCGGGCTCCGGGGAGGGAGGGGACTGCACCGTAGTCTGGGTGAGCTTGCGCTCGTAGGCATCGATCTCGGCGGCAATTGTGGCCAGCTGCTGCTGGATGAAGTCGCACAATGTCAAGATCTGCTGCACGCTACGCTCGCGTCGCTGCTCAAGGGTCTCTCGTCTCGGTGGCTGGATCACTTGCTGTGACTGTGCCCGTGACTGTGACTGGAACCGTGACTGCAGCTGTGACTGCAACCGTTGCTGCTGCTGCTGCTGCTGCTGCTGTTGGTGGTGGCGTTGCTGCTCCTGGATTACCGCCTCGCCAGCCCTGGCGCCATCGCCCTCGCCCCGATGTTGCGGCACTGCGAATATCATTATCTCCGCATCCCCGCCGCCCATGTGGGCCATGTGGTTGGGCGGGGCCACTGTGGGTATGCCCACCACATGATCGTTGTCCCCAATGTTGCCCACATCCCCGGCCTGTCCCTCGTTGCTCTGACCTCTCACTCTCAGGCCGTCGAGCAGTCTCCGCCGATTACTGTTCCCATATCTCGTGCCATTCCCCTCTTCGCTCTCGGCCCGCACGCGTGCATATCGCTCTAGTTGCGCTGGCGGCACTATTATCGGCACTGGCAACGGCATTGGCATCGTCATCGGCATCGGCATCGTCATCGTCATCGGCATCGTCATCGGCATCGCCATCGGCATTGTAATCGGCATCAATATTGGCCTGGAAATCGGCAGAGCTCTTGTCAGCGGCATCGGCGCTAATGTTTGTGTTCTTGGTGTTGTTGCTGGTGTTCTTGGTGTTGTTGTTGCTGGTGTTGGTGTTGCTGGTGTTGGTGGTGTTGGTGTTGGTGTTGGGGCCGGCAGGGGCAACCTGGTCAGCATCTCCTGCATATAGTGCAATACGTAGTCTCTATGGCTGCGACGGCGGCGTCGGCGGATGGACAAATAGTTGTTGCTGTTGCTGCCGGTCATGGTGGCAGTGTTGTCCCTGTTGCTGTTGTCCGCACCTGCATCTGTGCTGCTGCTGTTGTTGTTCTTATCGGCATCAGTATTGTTGCTGTTGTCCATAAAGTTGCTATTGCTGTCACTGGCAGTATCATTGTTGTCCGTGTTGCTGTTGCTGTTGGTGTTGCTGTCAGTCTTGTGAGTCATGGTGGTGTTGTTGCTGTTGTTCGTGTTGCTGTTGTTATTGCTGTTCGACGCCATTGCTATTTGGTGGGCGTTTTGAATTTTAAAAACCGAAACAGAAAAGTTTTGCGAGCGCCAAGCGAATTTCTAAAAGTTTGAAGCGTGCTTGTAACCCGATCTGTGTGCCGATGAAATATTACTGAAAACCAAAACTGAAAGTAAATGACATAGCTCCAATGTCGATGGGAAAGCAATGGCCACGCCTGCTCCCGCCTCCCACCCCCCAACAAACTATGCAATTGAAGGCAACAACTAAGTTGGTTCTCTGGGCTGAGGAAACTTGTTCATATATACGTATAAGTTCTTAACCACGAATCTTTGAAATGAAATCTAATCTAAAAAGTGCTCTGCTGTTCCTTGATGAATGGAATACTTATTTTAGTATGCACTATAATATTTAATAATGCTATTCGAACTGTACAACTGTACACTATATATGTAGATAGAGTCTGCCCAAGTTATGCTGGTATAAGCAATAAGTAATCCGTATAAACTAAGTCAGCAACTCATTCGCCACCATCCTATCAATATGGCAAGCCTGTTCCATCTTCTGCTCATATTTATGCAACATGTTCATATATTTGGACTTTAAGATAAGACCCGTTTCAGGAGGCAGCCTCAGAGCTTTAGCAATGTCTTGCAGTCCATCACAATGCTGGCTGCTCTTCTGTATCTATTCTGTAAGGCGTAACGTCTGCAACGCCTTATATATATCCCATATATTCATGATCAGTATTTAGGATTGGAAAGGGTGTAGGAATGTGATATTAAAAAGAAACAGCAACAAAAATGGTGCCTGTGGCTTGCCGAACATCTTATATAGATGTATTGCATCAGCTGTTAATACTGATCAAGCATATATATACTTAGATATATATATATGCCTTTCTAATGGGTCTGAGCATGTCATATGCCCTTTCCAAGAATATATTATTTTACAAAGAAGAATGTTGAATGAGTAAACAAGGAGTATATGCATATATATTCATGAACTGTTCAACGACTTTAGTTGCCATTAGCTTAATTTGTTTGTACCTACTTAACAGAATTTAGTGCTATATTGCACTGCCTATATATTATATGGATATATATGCATATATCAGTAGAATATAGGTATATATATGTAGTCTTGCAGACCAGCTGAGCGCATTCAAGCTTAAAGAAAGCTGTCAATTCGATAACGAAACTGATTTACATTGCATAAAAGCAATCGACTTGAACTTACACATCTTCCAGCCTCCCTCACTATTTCTCCCCCTCTTCCTATTACCCTCCTTCAACACACACTCTCAACTCTTCACTCTTATAGTCACATGTAATGCCGCTTAGTCTTAAGGATCCCAACTACAAAGCACGTGGTCCTCATGCGGCCATTTGCAAGTCTATTCTTACATTCTCCCTGCACTTAACTATATTATGTGTGCTCTCTCTCTCTTCCTTGCTCTTGCTCTCGCTTTCTCTCTCTGGGTTGCTCTGGCCGCACAGGTGCCCCAGGCAGGAAAGGACAAGGACAACACAAATCATATTACAAAACTTTACACGCTTAAGAGCGCATGTAATTGGCTTTTGAAATGTGCGCGCGCCAAAAGGTTAACACGTTTCTGGTAACCAGGAGCAGAAGCCCGGCCAGAGAGGAGGAGCAGGGTGCAGACAGAGACCGAGGCAGAGAAGCTCTGCAAGGACTCTGCTGGCAAGGACACAATGGACAATGGTCCGCTTGGCTCAATGTGCTAATAACAATAAGTGTCGCCGTGCCAGTGTGTGCGCAGTCCCCACGTTTGAAATATGAGCACAGACCGAACATAGCCCAAGCCCAGGCCAGACCAAGCCAAGCCAGACCACGCCAGACCAGACCCGACTAGGCCAGACCAGAGACTGAGTGTCCCGGCAGGGGAAAGGAACAAGGGCTGCCTTGCTGCCTTGCTGCCCCGGGCTGGCAACCCCTTTATGCCACTGGCTAATTTTTGCCGCTGCCAACAACTTAACGTGTGCAATTGTTGTTGTTGTTGTTGCTGTTGCTGCTGCTTGGCGCTGGCGTTGGTTATATCCTTGAAACTTTTGGCGCTAGACATGTGCTCGTTTTAGCTGTGACGTATATTTAACATGCCACACCGCAACTCCAGCTCCAGCTCCACCAAACAACAAGCCGCCGCCACTCTGCAACGCCCCCCTCCACCCCACGATGCCGTACTGCACTGGCCTGCACGGCCCTAAAAAGTATGCTACGATTTTTGAGTGTTGGCATGTTTGCTGTCAGAAAATTGTCAGAATTTTATGGCCCCATTGCGCCGCAGCGTGCGCGCTTTGCTTTCGCCTTTTTATTCCTCATTTATTATCGTTCTGCTTGTTGTTATTATTGCTCTCCATTTGTTGCCCCCCCCCATTACGCCCTCATGCCCCCTTTGGCACCCTTTCTTTGTCGTTTTCGTTTTATTTCTGTTGCTGTTTTGTTTCGCAGCGAGGCGAGTATTTTCATTAGGCCTGATGATTGGAAATATTGACAGGCGCCTTGCCCCCGAACACTCTTCGTAGATATGCCAATTGTTTGGCCAGACAATTGTGTTGCAAATTGCTGTTGCTGTTTCTGTTGTAGTTGTGCGGATTGTTGTTGCCACTGTTGCTGATGTTGTTGTGTATTTGGCACCTCGACACAGCAAGGCTAATGACACAGTAGCAAGTTGGGTGGACTGTTTCGGAAATGAAGTATTTTGAATTATTATAATGAAAAGTAGGAGTTTATTATTTACAATCTCTCTTAAAATATTTCGTAATTGTATTTACAATAACAGAAATAGCAGTTCTTCAATGAATACCATAAGTTACATCTCTTGTTTTTTTATGATTTACTTTTAAGGAAGATTCTATTCAGTCTTCCTACTGTAGAGCTGTTTTCTATTAGATTTTAGGCTGAATTAGGTTAGTGATTATGGAGTCTGTTAATATATGTTTAGCTGTGGTTTTTATTTCATCTGTAACACAAGAATTTCTAGCATCTTTATGTCTGTTGGAATTTGATACGTAAAAAGCGCATTTACAATTTGTCGCAATATTTTAGATTGGAAGAGTGGAACTGAGCAGAATATGCTTTATTTCACTCTCTTAACAGCAATGGAATTGTAGATAAATATGGAAAACTATAGAAAGATAAGAAATCCTAGATTTGTGACCTCTCTCAGTGCAATAACACCTTGTACGATAGAGTATATTAATTGCACCATGCACATACATTTTTAAAAGTGGTGAATATAAAATCAGTTTATTTAAGACTTATATAACATTCATAGTTTATATTAGATTTATTAATAACTTATGTATGTTTATGAATTAAGGGAATAAACTGCTTAAACAACTGTTATGTTCGTACGAAAATATATCTTAAATATTGTCACGAAATTAGATAGCCCTATCTCTGAGAACCGAGTGTTTATATCGTACTTGCAGACAGACAGACCTGGCTGTATTGTTTCAACTGTTGATGCTAAGCAAGAAAATATATAAACATAGGTTAAAATATCTTCTTCTTCTTTGAGGAATGTCACGGAATACTTAAGAATGAATTGAGATTTAAGTAGAGATTTGCTCAGTCTTACTTTCTCTCCTTCACGGGGCATCTTAAGCTTGGCAATACATCTCATTCTCCAGTGCAGGACCTTTGCGAACGCGTACTATCCCGTCCAGCATGGTTGCATCATTTCCAGGGCACAAATAGTGTGGTTTGTGCAACTTGCTGCGATGTGCCTTGGTTGCCACATTTTAATTAATTTCATTTCAGTCGAGAGTAAACAATAAATCGTCTATCTTTGTAGCTGTTTGTGCGAGTGTATGTGTGTGCGCGTGTGTGTGTGTACATTTCCCCAGGCTATTTACTTGAAAACACAAAATTCATATTAATATGCTTTTTATATGGTATCGCATAATGCGGCAAAGGCAAAACTTATAAATATTTATATATATCCGGACTGGGCTGAAATGCTTTCGGGGTGTCGATTTAGGGTGCACACACACGCAGCAGGAGAGAGGGAGAGAGAGAAACATCATCATCGAGTGGATACATATGAACAAGCTGACTTACATTGAGTACTCGAATTCGGCACTCACATGAGCACACATACAAACGAGATACAGCAAACGCATCCGCATCCACATTCAGAGCGTCGTCCTGGCGGATTCGCGACCAAAGTAAATAAAAGCCTCTGCCTCCTGCTCTGCCTCTGCCTCTGCCTCCTTCTCTTTCCTGGCACTCGCTGGGCTACTGTGTTATCTTTTTTGGAAAATCGCTAACAATAAATAATTTATGTGCAGCGCAAATGATAATGAAAAACCACCCCGTGCATGGCCAATGGGTCTGCTGCGACTGCTTCCCCTCCCATCTCTCGCATCTCGCATGCGATACCATCCCGCCCGTTCCAGTCCTGCCCAGAGCTGGCCCTGCTGTCGTGCCAGGGGGTTGCACTCATCGTCGTCGTCGCTTCGCTTCGCGTTTTTCGCATTTTCGAAATGGACTGTTTAAGGCGATTTTCCCAGGGCGGCCAGTTGAGTTGCCATTGAAATCAAAATCCAAATCGTACAACCACTTCAAACACAGTCAAACGGCAGAGGGGGGAGGGTGGAGGGTGGAGGATGGAGTGGGGCAGGCGCGCTATGCCGGATAACATTATCAGGCATATGCAGACAGAGCGGACTACAAAAGTCGCACTTATGATGAGTTGCGTTCCTCTCCTCTGCCTCTGACCCCTTGGCTGGCATTAGATAACCAAACAATGGCGGCGAAAAGCAGACGAAAACAAAACAGTTACAAAAACACGCACACACACACACACACACGCACACACACACACATACTCAGGGGAAAAAAGCAACCAAACCAAACCAAACACTCAACGCGAGATGCAAAAACAGTTGCCCAATGTAAGGCAAACCAACAAAAACAAGGCTGTGCAAGGGAGGGGGAGAAGTGAAAGGCACTGGGGAAAATGTAAAACTCTTCCGAACAGTGCTGCCATCATTAAAATGCGTAAGGCGATACGAGAGAAGGCGAGGTGAGGCCGGCCGGGCAGGCACAGGGTCCATCAGGGCCGCCTTTTATGGGGAATCTATGTCAAGGGAGACCACAATGGGACAGCACCCTAATGCAGCATATTAACTTATTGGCCTGCATAATAATCTATAAATATTTGTTCAAAACTGAAGGGAAAATGCTGAAAAGAAAACTGTTCGCACCTTCAAAGAAACAATCAATATGTTTAGCAATTTAACTGGGAAAGTTTTCCTATACTGCATAAGTAAGCAAAGTTTAACTTGTTTCATTGATTTAAACAATAAACTCTTTTATTTGATTACATTTCGTAGTCTCCTTCAAGTGGAAAAGGTGTGAAATTTATTAAATCCAAAAATTCTCAAAGTAAAGTCAATTTAAAAATGGAAACGATGCTAAATAATATGTTGATTGGGCGTGGCATCCGAATTTTGAAATAAACTTGATCTGCGTATGGTCTACAGAAACCTTCATTTCAAATTTGGTGTCTCTAGCTTTTATAATAGCTGAGATCTGTGTGTTCATTCACAGACAGACAAACAGACAGGCAGACAGAAAGTCAGACATGGTTCAATCAACTCAGCTATAGTAGTGCTCCTGAACAAGATTATAAATACTTTGTGGGTTCTGCCACGCCTCCTTCTGCCTTTTACACACATTTTCACAAAGATAGTATACCCCCTTTTGGCTATTTACAATGGTCGAAGGGGATAAATATTATTTTTGGCAAAGTTACTGAAAGTTCAAAGACAAAATCTAAACTTGATTGACTCCTTTAAGCCGAACTGATTTTACACTGATAAGTTTACCTCTGAGCTGAAGTCTTGTAAACATTATAAGTATGTCTTATTTTATATATGTGCTAATATTATATATATATATATTTCATATATATACATAATCAGGAACCTTGTGCCTTATCTTTAATAGGAAATCAATTCATATCCGCTCTTTTTTTTGTTGAGGAAGTACAGAGGGCTTCCACTGCACATTGCCAGTGGCAGTGCCAGGCAATTTACCTCGTCTTTCAGCCATATACTGTACACATAGTACAGTAAACTGTAGAGTATATTATTGCATTCTCGTTTAATATATTCCGCATTTTTTTTTGAACAAATTCGATCATATTTTAATAAAATTGCGCTCAAAATATGCGCAAACAAACGCAAAGCAAACACAGCAACAACAGCAGCAGCAGAAGCAACTTCGTTCTGCCTCGTTCGACATGTGACTTTTGACAAGTTACACATTTTCATTTATTGCAAAAATGTAACAAACAAAAGCACACACACACACACACATACACACACACAGGGACATGTACATATACTGCATAAGAGAGGGCAACGAAAAAAGGAATCTGTAACCGCCAAACAATGCCACTACATTAGCAGTTGCGAGAGAAGAAACAGCAACAAAACAATTGCAAAAACGGACATGAAGCAACCATGGACACCTCCCCCTTACCACTTTCCCCTGCCCCTTCCCCTTCCCCTACCTCTTCCTCTGAATAATTGTACTTTATGCTGATGCAATGCCCTCTCTCTCTCTACCCCTCTCAACCAATACGCGAACACGTGCTCCGCAATCCGCTCCGCAGCTCACTGACTCTGCCCGCAAGAGCGGAAGTTAACTTGCGTGCCAGGCCAGAGAGCAGTGCCTCCCCCCCTTCCCTTCCCTCCCCTCCCTGCCACGCACATGGCCAAAAAAAACGTTGCTGCTGCTGCTGTTGGCGGCTCGACTCGGCTCGGCTCGTTCGGTTGCGGTTCGAATTTAATATTCACTCGCGCAAATAATCCACGCAGACGGACGCAATGGTAAAATGGCGCTGCTAAGCTGACAGGGCAGTGCAGGGGGGAGGGGGCAGTGAGAGGGGAAGGCCGAATGGCAAAGGGGTAGGGGGAAGGGGGGCAGCCACAGCCGGCAGCTATGCAAACTGCAAACTGCAACTGCAAGTGAAGTTTGTCTGCGGCTTGCCCCGCCTGACTGTGACTGTGACATTGTGGCGGGGCAAGGGGGAATGTGCCTCTCTCTATGTGTGTGTCTAATGTGTGTACGTGTCTGCCTGCCTGACTGTGACTGCACATGTTCGAGTGTGTTTGCCCGCCTGTGTGTGCGCGCCAAGCTGTTTATTATTTGCCAATAGCAAAGCAGCTCCTCAACTTGCGGCCGGACGTGGCGCAGCGCAACGCATTAACCCCATAATTAATATTACTCAATGAAGCGAATGGACCATCAGACCTCCGACTTGCGGGCACTGCTTAACTGCTTCACTGCCTCAGTGCCCGACTGCTGCCATAGCCAAATCGGAGGCATTATAGTTGCGTCTCGGCTCATTTGCCAGACCCAAATGGAGAATTAAGCTTGCTTGGGAGGGAGTAGAAGAACGCAGCAAGTTGAGGCTTCAAATCTGTTTATTTGTGGGCGTGGCGTGGCAACTTATAGATCTGCAGTTGGGGAAGCTTAAGGAACATTACCATTGATATAATATTGATTGTCTGTATGAACATTTAGATCTTGGAGACTAGTGGAGTTAGTGCTATCAAAGTTGGCTATAAAGTGTCTTAAAATTGAATTAAATATATTATATATACTAAGTATACATTAAGTGTATGTATGAACACCTAGATCTTAGAGAATACAAGCGTTAGGACTACCAAACTTGGCTATAATGTGTCTTATTATTCCATTAATCCTTATTACTGTAAATCGGAAACAAACGAGTTAAAGCAAGAATAAAGTGTCGAGTAACCTTTTTATTTAAGAAGAATTGCTTTGTCAGCGAGTTTTACTATATTCCCAATAGTTTTTTCAATATTTAATAGCTTTAATAAATTATTTTAAAGTTTAATTTAATTGAATTTGAATATACCAAAAATAAAGTAAAGTTTCAACATATTGAACCAGTTCAAGCTAACCGTCACTCTCTCTCTCTCTCTCTCTCCCTTGTTGCTTTAAATATGCAAATGAAGTATAAACGATATTCATATTCATAATATCTCCCTCTCTCCTTCTCTTTTTATAACAATTATATTATGCAATTAATGTAGAGAAAAACTGTCATAGGTTTTGTACACTGCATATGGGCATCAATGGGTTAAGCCTTGTGGCTTCACTCTGAGCCCGATAAGCCTTTAGATTGCGCATACGCCGCATGTGTTGACCGTTTAAAGTTATTTACCGCAATTTTGCATATGCCACAAGATTGTTACACGTTCCTGGCAGCAGCAGCTGCAGTTGCAACAGTTGTAGCTGGGGCAGGTGAACTTTAGCCTGATCACCTGCCTGACTCGTCTGCGGTGCTGCGTTTGACAATTAGCAAATGTCTGTGTCTGTGAGTGTGTTTGGCTATAATTTGGCTTGATTTGCCAGCTGACTGACCAGAGTCAAAGTCAAAGTCTGTAACAGACTCGAAGCGACGACCTCAACTACCTCTGCTCCTCCCCATCTGCTCTGCCATCGCCGGCAGCGACTGTGACTGAGACTGCGACTGCATTTTTGTCAAGTCGCAGAGGCCGCAGAAAAAAAGGATGCACAAAAAAAAAGCGACAACAACAACATTTGTGCTTGTCTTCCAAATTGCAACTGCACGGTGACTGACCCCGGTTGCCAGCCCCCCCCCCTTAGCTCTCTACCTCCCCCACCCTACCTCTTCTCCTTTCCCTGCTGCTGCTGCTGCTGTTGTTCTTGTTGTTTGTTGTTAGTGTTGCTTCATTTCACTCGTTTGTTTTGTGCCTTTTTCTCGCAGCGCTCCTCGTTCAACTGTCCAAGTGACAGCTGCCGCCGTGCCTGACAGGCAGCGCTCTACCCCGTGCCCCCCATTCACATCCCCCTCTTGACCAGTGCAACCTGCTGCCCTCGTTGCGCTGCTACCCCCCTCGGTCCGCCCAATGCGCAATCAGTTGCAACGCAATTTGATTTTGTCGCTTCATGGCTCGTAGCAGTTGCCATACACCATTCACCAGAGCACACCTCCCCCCCTCCACCCCCTGCACATACCCTTGGCTGGCACGGGCTTTGTGGCAATAGCGTCCATCGCTTGGCCGCCATAAAGTGCACATGTCGCATCGTGTTCGCAGTGACATTCATTCGCCGTTACAGTGCTTTCTTTTTGAACCCCCTCCCCCCGTTCCCCATCTCTCTACCTCGTCTCACATCGCGCATACGCCGAGTGGGCCATAAAAAGTTTGCCCTGTAATCTGGCCATGGCGATTGTGTTTTACCTACGTTGTGCGAGACAGCACCAACCCCCTCTCTCTCCCTCACTTACTCACCCCCCCTCCCTCCAGCCCTGTTGCGCTCAGTTTGCATTGCATTTTTTGACAATTTATTTGACGGCTTCAAGTTGCCGACGTTGCTGCGGTTGCAAAAGTGCATTAGCCGCTGCCTGTCACTCAGCGGGCAACAAGAGAGGCCCACGGGGCGAGGGGGAGGGGCAGGGGAAAGTAAGAGGGAGAGGCGATGCTTTGACCAGGCTATCAAACGTACCGCTCAGACGGGCAGAGCTTTTAGCCAAGCAGAGGTTTGAATTGTGGTCGCACTTTTTGAAAGTCCATGAGAGAGAGGAACAGGAAAAGTGGGAAAGGGGGATAAACTGTGGCAGCAAAGTCCAAATGCAGTCGAAGTTAATTAACTAAGCTGCTCAGCTCCAAAGTGAGTTCGAGTTTCTGTGTGGGAAGAGCTGCGGCATATTTGAAAACAAAGTGCTCTGCTAAAAACTTAATGGTTTTTTCACTTAAAACTACATGAAAGTAGTAGAAGATTATCTTAAAATGTACTCGGTATTAGAATAAGTTTAAGATTCTGAAGTATTTGAAAAAATTAAATTGAAAGACACTTGACAATCTTCTTCTTTCGTTATACAAACAAAATCGTGCAAATTATTCATTGATTAACAAATTTAAATATCATTTCCAATGAAACCTCTCTGGAACGAACACTCAACAATGCTTTCGATAGTTTTTGTTTCTCCAACAAGAAAGTTTATTGTTTACTTACCAACTTTAAATATAATTTTCAATGAATCCTTTCTTGACCGGACACTCAACAATCCTTGACACAGTTTTGCTTCTGCCAAAGGGAGTGTCCGTTCAAAAGAAACAGAATTAATTGATTACACGAAGATTTAAATATTATTTACAATGAATCCTCTCTTGAACGGACACTCAACAATACTTGGCGCAGTTTTTTTCTGTCAGAGAGAGAGAGAGAGTCCGTTCAAAAGAAACTCTGTGAATTGATAACACATAAAATTTAAAGAACATATACAAGGAAACCTCTCCTGAGCGGTCCATCACCAACCCGTCAGACGATTCTTTTGGCCAAGAAAGAAAGAAGTTTACCAAAAACACACGAGCATAGCGATTTTTAAAGAGTGTCCGCTTAAAAGAGGTTTTCCCTCAATTTAATATCGAATGAATTGAAGAATTATGCAGGAAAGTCTAACTCAAAATTATAGAAAACTCACTGGAAACTTAAGATAAACGACTTTATTATCTGTAGTGATATTAATTAATTATTAAAGATTAACTTTCTGCTTAATTTGAACACATTCCGACATCAGAACAGATATCAGATCATTCCAGTAGATTGATCTTCAGCAATTCTCAACTTAACCACAACCTTAACCTTAACTATAACTTAACCGAAAGAGAAAGAGGAAGCAGCAGCAGAAACAAAAGAAAAGCGATGGCAGGAAAATGCGAAAAGCCGCAAGCAATTTTTATTTCGCTGTCTGATGCCTTAACGAGAATCGCACTTGCTGCTGATGTTGCTATTGTTGTTGTTGTTGCTGGTTTTAGCACTCAATTGATTTTTGGCTGGCACTGTTCTTGTTATTGTTGTTGTGGCATTATGGCCGCGTTGTCCGCGCTGTCGACTGGCCTCGCCCCGTTTGTCTTTTTTGCGCTGCCGCGTCGCATGCCGTAGCATTGCGGTCGCCATATTGCGTTTGCATGCACGCCCACAGCCAAACACACCCACACCCACACACCCAAACACACACACAGGCACACACACTAGCACACACACGCACAGGGGGACAGCGACATGCTGGCAGCTCCATTGACGTGGCCATATTGATGGCCATGTTTCATGCGCCGTTGTCAGCCAAATTTAATGCGCGCCGCAAATATGCAGTGAGCCCCGCCCCGCACTGGCCCTCCACGCCCCTTGCAACGCCCACTGCTCGGTCGCTTCGAGGCAACTCCTGCTGCTCTTAACTGGACTCTTCTGGCGCGGCTCCATTGTCCACATTGCTGCAACGCGGCGCAGACAATAAGCGCGACTTTTCATTTGGGCATTTAATAAAATGCAGCACGGCCGCCATATCAGAATGGGCGTGGGCCGGGTGGGCGTGGGCGTGGCATGACGGTAGGCTGAAATTGTTGTTGGATTTATGGCGGCATTACATGACATGATTAATGGCCATCGGGAGGAGCGGGAGCAGCAGCAAGTGCCGTGCCAGACTTAACTGGCCATCAAAGCAGCTGCCACGTTGCACTGCCTGCCAAAGGGCAGGAAGAGGGCGGTAAAGGGGTAATGGGGTAAAGGGGGGAGGAGCACGCCCATAGGAGACGAGACAAACGCATACAAAAGCTGCCACAGGCATGGGACCTGGCGAAATGGACTCCACAGTGCCGACAGTTTAAGATGCAATTCGGGGATTTTTGACGCATCTGACGATCGATTGCGATACGTTTAAATTGGTGCAAGCTGCTTGGGACTGGCAGGAAACTCGAAGAAGAGCAGCAAGTGAAACTCAAGAGGGAAACTTAAGAAACACAGAGTAACTTAAGAACGTCTGTCTAGACTAGTCTATAGATAGTGTCCTTGATAGAAAGACTATATGGAAGGAGTGAAGTGTATTATACGTTTGTGTCAATCGAAAGAGTGTGTTAGAGGCAGAGGCAGCCGGCTTTGAGACCACTTGAACAATATACAATATATTCTTAATTGTCTGTATGAACACTTATAACTCAGAGACTCTAAGAGATAGGACTATAGGTGATAAAAAAATCGTATTTATGGAAGCAGATTAAGTTTACTTTTAAATTTGGCACTGCCTCTTTTTGTGTTGTAAATCAATAAGAAATACATTGTGGGCCTAATTTTAAAGAGAGAATGTTTTCTTTAGTGTGTACAATAAATAACACCATTTAAATATATCTTATATTTAATATACGATAAATACATTAAATGTACTACAGTTGAGTATACTCAACTTCTTACTAGGTTCAACTGTATATAGATTTATATTATTGGTATGGTACCTATATATAAGTTACCTTCATATTATGAAGGCATCTTCGAGTTACAAGGTTCCCAATATATATAGTTTCCTATATATATATATGGTATATATTCAGATAACTTGAATGCACTTTAAAAATAATATACCCTAACCCCTAATCAGTTTGAAATCAATCATGAATGTTCCTATATTATCAGCAATGTCACGGGTTCAACTTTTTAGAGGAACTTGAAGCTGCACATATTTATAACCGACAAGCTGTGCAAACTAACTGCAATTGTAGTGCAAACGAACACCTTTGCAACACCTGCTGCAAGCTGCAAACTCAATCAGCGTGTGCCGAAACGTAACTCAAATCGAAGGCGGAAGGGAGGCAGAAGCAACTGGGGGTATGCATATCAGAAAGCCGCAATATTCACCTCGACTGCATTGCCAGGCAAAAATCTCGGCAAATATGACACCCACACACACATACACACACGCACACTCGAACACACACACAGACGACAATCAGCTCGAGCTGTGAGCTGCAAATCCAAACAGCAATGCAAACCGAGTAACCCAATACACTCCCCCCACCCGCACCAACCAGGCCCTGTTACCTATACCAATCTGCACCCTGGCACCCCTGCATCTCCCCCTCCCCCTCCTCCTTGCAATGCAAAAACAAAACCAATTCCCAATTACCTCAATGCTCGACGTTGCCTCGCTCACGATTCGTTTATTCTGTTGATCCATCAAATTAAAAATGTAATGCTTCAACATTTAAACCAGCCCCGCCCACCAAGCCCCAAGCACCCTCTAATGCCGGCTGCAAGGGGTCAGGTGGCTACGCCATGGCACTAATAAGTGCAATCAGTGAGGACGCAGTCGGTGCTGGAACTGAAGCTGGAGCTTGCAACTGCGCCAATCTCTCTTCGTCTCCGGTCTCCGCCTCTCGTTGGCTTTGTTTTTTCGGCATTCGTCTCCTAATGAACTGAGCAGAGGGACAGCGGGACAGCAGGACAGCTGCAGAGACAGAGATAGTAAGAGGGTGAGAGAGAGAGAGGGAGCAAGGGAGGGAGAGAGAGGCACGCTGGGACAGAGGAGTCGTCAGACCGTGCCGAGCTATCAAGTGCCATCAACGTTGTCATGATTTCTGCTTGTTAACATGGCTACCGTGGCATGCTGCCCCACCTGCCCTCTCTACCCCCTGTCACCTCGTGGCATACCCTGCCACGTCCCTGTGCTACCCCACATGCCTTTTGCCATCTTGCGAATTGTGAATTCTGAAAATTTAACTCTTAACGTAAAATGTTAGCTCGCTTTTCGGTTGCTATTGACTTTGGGACGGGGCAGAGAGCAAGGAAAGAGGAGCGCAGGAGGAGGAAGAGTCAGAGGCAGAGGCGGAGACAGAGGCGGAGACAGAGACGGAGACAGAGACAGGGACAGCGGCGGAAGCGGAGGCAGAACCTCTGCCATAATTCGCCGAGGACATGTCAACAGTTCGCATTGCTCCACATCCGAAATGACATGGCTGAATTGGGTTAGGTAGGAGAGATTTACAAGCACCAGGGATGGAGACACATACACACACAGACAGACAGAGAGAAAGAGAGAAAGAGGTGGAAGGGTGCAGCGTGTTAGTTCATTTTGATTGCTAATTGGTTTGTTACACAATGGCGCAAAGGTTCTCAACGAATTGGCCAACAATTTATTAACCAAGTCAAGTTGGCCAAGAGTTGCCAGACGGCAGAAGGGGATGCACATGCTGATTTATGTTGATATACCATATAGTAAGATGTGATAGGTGAGCGGAAGGCTTTGAGTGTGCGACAGGTATGCGATAGATACACGATAGTTAACAAATATACGATAGTGACGCTTTACTTTCAGCTTGCCAAGATGATTAAAATGCAATATAATAGTTGATAGGTATACGATAGTATTTACGTATACGATAGTTGATCTGATTACGTTAGGTGATATGTAAGCAATAGTTGATATGTATGCAATAGTTTGCTAATTTAACGATATTAAATACGTATACAATAGATGCTACACAGACGATGATTGATATGTATGTGTTTACGATAGTTAGATGTAGTTACGATAGTTTCTAGGTATACGATAGTCTGCATTGACGATAGATGCTACGTTTACGATAGTTAATTCGTACACGATAGTTAAGTAGTACTTAGCCGGTTTATAAAGAAATGCTATAGTAAATATTTATGTGATAGTCAATATTTATACGATACTTGATACGTACACCACACTTGATACGTATGCGATAGTTGATATGTTTACGATGATACAAATATGGTAGTTAATACGATACAATACTCCCTACGCTTAAAATAGTTAATACGATAGTTAATTCCTTTACGATAGTTAAGTTTTACTTCCAGATAGCTAAGCCGGAAGCTTGTTTATAAGAAAATGCGATAGGTATGCGATAGCTGCAGCATTTACAATAGTTTAATTTATTAAATGCTTTTTATTTCGTTCATATATATGTATTGTATATTTATAACCTTCGACCATTGAAAATGGTCATTTTTTATTTGTTTTGAATATATTCCTTAAGCCTTATCAAGTCAACAATGTAATCAAAATATACCCATTTCTATTGTTATACTACAATGTAATCATTAAGTAATTACATCCGTACTTAACAAAGTAATACTTTAAAGGGGTCTCGGGAAACAATATTAAGCAAATGTTTTTCAAAGTCAACTTTTATAAGCTTAATTAGGCTAATCAGACCGCAAGAGAAGGACAGGCCAAGGAAATTCCAAAGTTCGTCAAAGACAACTTTGCTGAGAGGACTGATCGCAAGAAAAGCTTTCGCAAAACGAAGGCCCCCCTCTGCCCTTTGAACCTAACCAGACCACACTGAACTCAGCTGGGTCTGCCTTGTCACGCACCTCGTAAATCTTGCAGTGCTTATCCGCGTCGAGGGTGGTGCCCAGTCCGAGTGGACAGCTGAGTGAGTGTAGTTGGATGCGCAATTAAGCCCAAGGACGTGCAGATTTTACAGCCTAATTGTCGCAGGACCCGCTTCGAGGGGAGAGAGAGGAAGTGGCAGAGGAAGAGGGGAGAGAGGAGTGGAGACTCTCGCAGGTACCAATTGAATGCGGCAGCAAATGAGTTGCCGCAGCGCGCTGCAATCTGCAACAAGTGAGCCAACCGCATAATCCACAGTAACCACAAAGGTCACACTCATACACACACACACACTCACACACACACACTGTTTGGCATTAATAAATTTGCAACAAAAAGCTGTTGGAAAATATTGAAAAAGCGATCTCTACACAACGCCATAAAGAGCGAGAGCGGGCGTGGAAATGCAGCAGGAAGGGGAGCGGGGGGAGGGCAGCGTTTTTTGCGACCACAGCAAGGATTAAAGTGGACAGTACAGCATCCAGGGGCAGCAACAACAACAACAACAACGCAGAAGCAGCAGCAGCAGCAGCGAGTGAACTGTTCATTGTTGTGACAATGTGGCAAACAAAAGCAAACAACAACAATGCTGACTCGTTGATATTGACAACATTTTAATCACTTAATAAATTCAATAAAAATTAAATGCGGTCGCGCGTCAACAAGGACAACAACAGTTCCGACAGTTGGGATCGGGGATTGTCGGGGAACTGAAGCAGCAGAAACAAGTTGAAGGGGCAGCAGCAAGCGAAGCCAAAAGGCTAAAGCAGAAAGTCTGGCGAGACTGCAAAGTCGCACTGTGCACTCAATCAGTCAGTCACTCAATCAGTCAGTCCATCAGTCAGTCAATCAGGCGTTTGACAAAAGCCAAAGCTGACAATGAGCAAAGCGACATTGCACAAAAAAAAAGGGTTCAATCGGTGAGTTCGCCTTCTCTACCTCGTTCTCCTCCTTCTGTGCTTGCTCCCTTTCCATCTGCTCCCCTTTGCCTCTGCCTCTTCTGTGTGTCAATCTTAAAAGCCCGGAACTGCCGGAACGTACCATTCCGGAGCAGAGTACGCTGAGTGCGTAATTAAGTTGGCAGCTCTTCAGTTAACACAGTTAATAAGTCGTCAGAGAATGAAAGATTGCGTACGGATTATAACGATACTGCATGACAAATCGGGGCAGAGGTGGAGCTGTAGGAAGCCATTTTCATGAACTTTCAGCTTAAATAAGCATTGAAATATAACACTTTATTATAGATAAATATGCAAATAACATTCCTAGCAAATTTGATAAGTCTAGCTTCTATAAGGCCAGAGATCTGAGCTTCTATGCCGATAAATTGACAAAAAAAAACGAGTTGGGAATTAAAGTGAAGCAGATGTTGTTTGAAAATTAAACTGAGCTTGATTCGATCTTTGAGTTTAGTTTGGAGTATATAAAAATAAGAAATATAATATTTACAAATAAAGTTGATAAAAACGAAAGTTCCATCAAAATTATCCAAGTTCTTTTCGTATTGTATATGTTCATTCACATTCAAATCTTTCACTTTGCTCTCTAGGGTAGAGCATTATCTATTCTATATACCCTTCTTCATATAGCTTGCTTTGAAATCAACTTGGGCCGCACTCAGCTGTGCCTTGTGCCAAAATTGAATGTCATTTAATTAGCGTGAAATATTTTTGCAGCACTTTAATTTAGCAAATTAAGTGGATCTCCCAAGGCCAGTGCAGGGGGTTGTTTGCCAAGTATATGTCGAGGGGGTTGTGGCTTGCGGAGGGGGGGGAAGGGGGATGGTAAGCAGGGGACTTTAGATTATTGTGGCTTGCGTGCTGTGGCCTGTGAGGTTGTTTTGCTGGATTTGTTTCTGGAGTGATTCGAATCGATGCACAGTCATGTCGATACGATATCGATATGCCATCGACTGCTCTCTGTGTGCCCCTCACCCGGCTAAGGTAGAGCAAATCTCAGCTATTGCGGATTACGCTGCGTCTTCTTACACAGACCCAACCGACTAATTAGCCGGGGACTCTTGAGTTTTCTAAACCGAACTAAGCGCATTAACGCCCACTCACACACAGACACACACACATATATAAATATATAGAGAGAGAGAGAGAGTGAAATGGGAAGGGGACCTTCCCATTCAGCAGCCACCCTGATGGCTGATCAGCTGATGGGGCCCTTCGTGCCGTGACAAGTAACAAATCGCCAACATTGGCATTTAAATTGTAAACCGGACAGCTTTAAACTTGCCCAGACAATTGACTTCGCTTGCGTGACATGCGGCCAAAAGCACTTCAATGTGGCCAACAGGGGAAGCAATGGCAGAGGGGGTGGCGGTGCAGGGGGGGTGCCCGCCTGACCGTAGCAGGGGACAGGACTAGGCCGCATGCAATCAGCGTCGCCAGTCGCATTTCATTAGCGCTAAATTAAGCAAAAATCAAACCAAAAATGAGCAAAAAAAATTTTTAAACAAAATTATTTAAGATGCACAGCCGACAACTGAGTACTCTTTTCAACACAGGGTTGCATTTGCCACGAAATAGTAACTTAAATAAAATAATATGAATTCATTGCACAAAACACAAAACAAAATAAATAAAAAATGAAGGAAAAAAAAGAAAGAAATTTAAAGTTCCTCTAACTGATAACGATCAGCTTAGTTTTATTTGTATTCTACTTACTCATATGTATTCTAAAGGTACTGATCATATTTGTAAGGGTCTCAATAGAACTAAAACCAAAATAAAATAAAAAATTAAATGAATCGTTAAATGCATCTGAAAATTTCCAATCAATTCCAATTTCATTTATATTGGAATTGATCAAAGTAGCTTGATTTATATAGGTTTTCGTTCAGTTTTGATTATATTTGTACTTCCATCCCTTCGTACAGAACATTATTCTTTAGCAAACATTTATAAGAATGTGATACTAAATGAAATAAATATAATCTCTTAGTAAATGTAATCTCTTTCAGTGCCTCCACTGTAGTATAAGTTATCAATTATAATAACAGTAAGCCACAACTCATAACAAAAAAAGGGATATATGTATATAGACGAGTATATATATATTAGATTAGAGACCTACCCAAAGAAAAGATTATATAAAGCAATGTATAGGGGAATAATATATGAGCATGTAGTAATATACAGTTAACACCTTAAATTTGCTGCAACGACTTGTCGCGTAGGGTAGCTAATGGACTACACCTGTCGATAGGGTAGCCTAGCGAACAAAGGCGATTGCAATTCATTTTCCAATGTCAGGCGCCCGAAAACTCTCTCATTTCGTTTGTAATTTGTATGCCTGTGGGCGTCAGTGGAAGGGGCAGAGGTGCAGAGGCAGTGACAGGTAGGAGGTGGGTGAGTGGGGAAGGGAAACAGGGGAACAGGGGAACTGGGAAACTGGGAACTGTGTGTGTGCAGAACATGCCGCACCTCACTCGACTCTAACCGAAACTCTCGCCAATTTTCACTGATGCGCTGCGCTCTTTGTAATTTCTGGCCAACCATTTTCCATTGCAATGCATTTTGGCCATTTTTATATTTTTACTTGATTTCTTTTCGCTTTCGCATTCACATTCGCATTCGCATTCGCATTTCGTGTTGTTTTTCTTGTGGCACGTCGCGTCGCGCGGTTTGCTGCGCGTCTGCGTTTGTATCTGTGTGTGTACATATGCGTGTGTGGCATGTGGGTGCGTAGGCATTTTTGACTTTCGCAGTTTTCCACTTACCGCCGCCATCACCTCCTCAGTCCTGCTGCCCCCTGCGCTCCAACAATCACACAGTCAACCTCAGCTGCGGCGGTCGCCGAGCAACAACAGCGCGTTGCTAAATAGTCAAATAGTTTTCCACGCCCTGCCGCATTTCCCCCAAAAGCAACAAAATAAGAAAATGAGAACAACAAATATGTTAACGCACAACAAAAAGAAAATATTGCCCATGGAAAACCTTGAACCTCGGAAGCCAAACCCAAACCCGAATCCGAACCGTGAAACTTGTGAAAGCTGCAAAAAATGCAGAAAAATGTAAAACACATTGCGAAAATGTAAATTTCCATTGATTAAAAGAGATGCACACACACACACAAGCAAATACTCACAGACACACACAGTAGTCGCCCTGAACCATAGGGCCAGGTACCGACGGGTACTGCAACTAGGAGTGCCTTATTAGCAGCGGTGTATCAAGTGAAGAAGTTTAATATGTTGCAGATGTTCTGAAAGATGAAGAGTAGATTCGAGAGACAAAGAGCTACAAACACATAAGAAAGTTGAATTATAGATCTATAGTTGAAGGACATATTTCTGTATTCTATTCCATTTAATCTGAAACTAAATAAAAACTATAAAATTTGATTTAAATTGTAGTCGATGGAAGTTACTAAATATTATCTATCACTTTATCAGTTAAGAAACCCCGTTGAATAATCTGTAGATTAGAAAGATAGACAAAATTAAAGTCGAGGTTAGAGCTGAATTATAGATCTATAACTTCATTATCCGTGAAAAGATTTTGGTTTTCTAGGTGTACTTTCCGAACTAATCGGATTTTTATTAAAGTCGGTTATAGTCTATTATAATTCGATTGTATGAGAACACAACATTATACAAATAAGAGTATTTTGAATTCATATTTCAAAATGCTTTGTAAATGTATTTTTCAGATATCAAGTGTTGTCGCAAAAACAAAGTATTTTGTTGACCATACCAAACCATACCATAAATATTATATATATCCTTTATCTACCTTCCTTCTAATTCTTTCCTTCTGCGTCTTCCCTAAGTATGATAGATAACTAAATAATCTCGAGCCATGTCACTCTTTCCTTCTCCTACCACAGTACTCAACCATATTTTGGTCTCTGTCAACGGCCACAATGAAGGTTATCGGCTCTGGGACTATGTCAAATTCCTCTTTTTTAATGTTCTCACTGCGGTTGGGCCTATTTGTAGTGCTGCGGGAGTCGTCGACCTTGACATCAACTTCACACAGTGCCAAAATTGAGGTTGTTATGCTAATTAATGCGACAAACGCTTGAGCTGGACCACCGGGAAGAGTCGAGCGGGAGTAGATGGGTCGATGGCAAATACATATAACATGACAAAGTCAATCGCCCACAGCTGGTAGAACCCCCGGCTAGGCCTCATAATCTATAATTATGCGTTTTAATTGCCATTATCGATTCGACCTTCGATTTGGCAAGAGAATTTGCCTGGCAAGGCAGTGAGAAAAGGACTTTGAGGCAGTGCGGGATAGAGAGAAGAGATAGTAACTGTTGGTTGAAGACCGCCTGGCGACAATGTCAGCACTTCGGGAGGGAATGGAAAATGAAGACACTACACAAACTCGTTGCACTTGGAGCGGAAAAAGGGCGTAACTAATTGAAGGACAGGCAAAGATACAAAACGGAATCGAAGACAAAAGGCAACTGACTTTTGAGGCACATGTTTGAATGCATTTAAGGATGTTTCTAAGGATGAATGTCACCTAAAACACCCTTTGTAATTGAGATGAAAGAGGATATGTTCTTAATCTTTGCAAAAGAAGAGAAGGTCTCTCTCTCTCTCTCTCTCTCTATCTCTATGTTAGTTTAACCTGAACAGTGTAGAACGGTTAGAACAGTAAGTTATTATTAGTTTTGTACGATTGTACACATAGTGTGTAGTTGTCACGTCAAACTACTTCTAATTATATCAAAATCAAAACCAAATTTTGGGCAATTCCCGCTTTGTTTCTTATCGAGGGCCTCAGCAAGTTAACCACAAAGTGCTTCGTACTTCAGAGATAAACCCGAGGGTAATCAGTGTCGATCGTGGACTGTTCAGGTATTTCGAAACATGCTCCGATAGACGTTCCGATAATTATCACTCTTCCAGTTAATAGAAACCCCCACTGGGGAATTCTCAACTATTCGGGGTTATTTCATAAGAGGCAAATTTGTTTTTGGCAGCATAAAGAAAAAGCACAAATTGAGTTCGTATTTTGTTGATTTGTTTTTGTTGTTTATTATTTGGTTTCAGAAATTCGTTTGTTAATTTTTTCGCGCTAAAACTTAAAGCTATACAAAAAAATTGTTTGCCTTATATGACTAAAAACTTAAAGATTATCAATAGCTAAATTCGCATTATTCGACAAAAAAAATGTTTGAGTATATCTGCTATATCTCTATATCGCTCTATGTACAGTACAACATTCAAGAAGGTATCGATGAATGAAGGCAATCAAATGAGGATTGCATTAAATCAAAAGGGATAAGGGTAAGTTTAGAATCTATCGAAGACACAATCGAAAATCAAAATTAAAATGATCAAAAAAAATTATGGGGAAAAAAAAAAGTTATAAAATAAAAATAAAATTTTAAAATTGAACTAAACTCGTTCTATCTCTCTCTATAGGTCGGAAGGGGGCTTAAGATTTCCCTTAACGTTCGCAGCGTGGCGAACGATCGATGAAATTATTGCAGGTGCGTGGGGGGAGGGGCTTTACTCTGGTGGGGGCGGGGCTGTTGTAGTGCTGTGCGTGATGTTGTGTAACGAACTCAACGCAGGATTTTATGAAACGCGCATAAAACTTCGAGGGAGCTCGCCGCACATCCCAGTCCCGTTGTTGTCCTCCTCCTCCTCCGTCTCTTGCTGCTGCCGCTGCTCCTTCTTCTGCTGCCTCGTGCTTTGTGCCGTGTGTCTAACTTATATGACTATATCACAATGTTGCTGCCGCTCTGCGCCTGCATCCTGCCTCCTGCATCCTGCATCCATTCCAGCTATCACTCTGTGTGTGTTTCTCTCTCTCTCTTTCTGTGTGTGTGTGCTCAGTATGGCCTCCACACCGTCTTCTGCTGCACGGCGGCACTCTTGAGCTTGGTTGCCGCCGGCAATGTTGTCTCTGGCGATGCCTGACGTGCTGCCACCACCGCCGCCGCCACCGTGGCCTGCGATGTCTCGTGGTAGAGTGGCTTCAGTGCCGACGGCGCCTTGAGATCGCAGCGCATACGCAGCGGCACAGAGATCTGCTGGGTCGGGGAGCTTCGTGTGGAGTCGATGGACTTGTCCAGCTCGTACTCGGACTTCACCACATCGATCTGTTCGTCATCGGAGTCCGCATCCGAGGCGGACTGCTCGTGGATGGAGCTCGTCTCGATGGAGGTGTTCAGCTTGAGCAGCACATGCGTGGGTGTGGGCGTGGGCGATGAGCTGGAGGGGCGCGACGAGGCGGGGCTCATGTGAGCAACATCTTGGCCAGCACCAGCGCCAGATGCCCCATGATGCAGTGCAGCAGCGGCAGCATTGCGCGCTCGCAGACCGGCGGCCGCCGCAAAGTTGTACGGATGGAAGGCATGTGGCGTGGACTTTTGGCTCTGATGGGCAGCGGCGGCGGCAGCGGCGGCAACGTGATTGAACGGAAACTGTGGCATGGCATAGGCAGCTGCTGGAGCACCGCCTGGCGGTGAGGGCATCATCGAAGCGGGCGGCACAACGCCAACAGGCCCAGCTGGTGGCGCATAATCACCACCGCCAGCAGCACCACCACCACCAGGCACAACACCTGCAGCAACAGCAGCGGCGGCGGCGGCGGCGGCAGCAGCTGATCCTGGCGAGACAACGCCAGTGACACTGCCATTGGGCGAGGTGGCTGCCTTGGAGAGTGCCGGATGATGGACTGCAGCTGCTGCGGCCTGCTGGTGGCGGAAGTAGTCCGCATAGCCGTAGGTCATGTAGGCGGCGTCGAGCCACGCGGGGTTCAGCATGAAGGGATTGAAGGCGCCGGGATGAGGATAGCCATAGCCTGCAAGGGGGAAAAAGGAAAGCGGGAAATCAGTAAAAATGCAAAAAAGAAAAGCAAAATTGTAAAAGGGAAATGGGGAAAGTTGTTTGGGGCTGCAGAGAGGATCAGTTAGGGATGGTCGTGGTTGAAGGGGGCGGGGAGGACGGAGATGAACTAAAAACGCAAATGGAAACTAAAAAACTCACTTTGCTTACTTCTTGGCTCCCGCGGCCCGTCGACCGTGACTTTGATGGCCTTGCTGTAGCTGGCAATCTGCACCGGATACGTGGCAATGGTGATGGTCAGCGTGAAGGACTTGCCCCGTCCCGAGCGTCCCACGAAGCGCAGATCATTGAACTTGGCCACCTGGTTCTTCATCGTGGTGGTGCAGTTGCGCAGCTCCCCGCAGTAGTTCTCATCGTTGCCGCACTTGATCGACACCAAGGTGCCATCGGGCACATCGTCCAGTGCGATCACCTTGAATGCCCCAGGCAGCGACTTGTTGGAGCGCCAATGGTTGGGCAGCGCACTGCAGAGGATCGACGGCGAGCCGGTCTGTGCCAATTCGCCGTGATATTCCTGCAGCATCTCGTGCAGGCTGGCGAACATGTCCGTCATCGAGCTGGGCATCTTGGCCGAGTTGGGATTCGTGTTGGAGTTCGTGTTGCTGCTGCTGCTGCTGCTCGTGTTGTTGTTGTTGTTGCTTGAGTTGTTGTTGTTGTTATTGTTGCTGCTGCTGCTCGTTGTGTTGTTGCTGTTGCTGTGACTGTGAGTGCTGCTGTTGTGCGTGTTGTCCGGCGTGGAGCTGCCCGTGCTGCTGGCCGCAGAGTGTGTGCTAATGTTGCCCTGGCTAACATTTGTGGTTGCCACAGCGGCAGCTGCTGCTGCTGCTGCCGCCGCTGCCGCAGCCAGCACCTGACTGTGTGCATTGGTGTTGGCAACCATGGTGGGGCCAGCGGGCAGATGCATGCTTGCTCCTCCTAGTTCCTCCTCACGTGCTCAAAAAAATAGAATTGTTGCTCGTAATCCAAATTTGCGTTTTAATCCTTGCGCTGTTTTTTTCTCGTTCTTGTTGCACCTTCTCTTTCTTAACTGTTGTTGTTATTGTTGCACTTCACCAATATTTAAAAAAAAAGTATTTTTGTTGTTGTTGTTATTTGTGGCAAGCTGGCAATGCCGCTGCTTCGCTCTTCACACACGACGACAGTGTTGAAAAAAAAATTGTTTTATATTTCGAATAATTTTCGCAAATGTCTCGAAGTCTTTTTGAAAAACGCGGCGAATTTGTGTTTAGCGCTTCTCGCTTCGCTTCGCTTCACTTCGCTCTCTCTCTCTCTCGCTGCGTTCTCGACACGTTAAAGTCGCTGTGTGAACTGTTTCTCAACTGCGATCGTTGGCAGTATTTAAAGTAGAATGCGCTGCCGCGTCTGCTGCCGCTGCTGTCGTCGCAGTCGACGTCGTCTCGCTGCTGCACACTCTCTCTCGCTCACGCTGCACTGCTTGCCATCTGCGTGCTCGCTCGCACGCACACAGCAGGCTAAGGACGTCGCTGCGTGGTTTGGTTGGCTCGTTCGCTTACCTATTGTGCCTGTGTGTGTGCCCGTGTGTGTGTGTGTGTGGCTGGGCTAAGGGTGCAGCAGTGACCGGGGCAGGTATCAAGCAACCACCATTGCCACAACAACAACCACAGTAAAAATTTCCCATTTTTCCATTGCGGTCCACACTCGCGCACACAGAAAACATGCCCAGCAACAGAAACAACAACAACAGCAGCAGCAGCAGCGGGCAGAGGCAGCAGGCAGCAGGCAGAGGCAGCGGCAGCAAGAAATAAGGGAAGTCGAAGCAGCTCAGCAGCAGCGACAGCGACTGTAGCAGAGGCGTGCGATGTTGTTGCTGTGGTTGTTGTTGCTGTTGTTGTTGCCCTGCTACTTGTGGCCAGGGGCGCGCGGTCAAACCGACAAACGAGGCAGGAGGATGAGAGAAAACACGAAGCAGCAGCGACAGCAGAGAAAAAATGAATAGCAAAAGGCGAAGAGGGGCAGGAAAAAAGTCGCTGGAAACGAAATAAAAATGTGTCGTGAGAGAGCGAGAGAGAGAGAGAGCACGCTGGCTGGCTCTCTCAACACACACACACACACATACACATGCTGGAAAATGAAGAAAAACACAGTGAAAACTCATATAGAAACAGAGAAAAAAAAAAGAAAATACACTGCAAAGGAATATTTCATTTTGCTCTTGGCTCGGCTCTCTCTCTCTCTCTCGCTCTCTCACGCTCTCTATCACTCACTCTCTCCCTCACACTGCCACTGGCGCAACGGGCGGTAGCGCTGACTGGAAAATTTGTTTCCTTACGCACGCAACATCAGTCGGCAGCGCGGCATGCAACAGTTCCAACTGCGCGCGTGTAGGAGGCACCCCACGGTCTCGTCTCTCGTTCCGTTGCTCCTTATCGCAGTGCCAGTGCCAGTGCCAGTATTGAGCAGCGGGAGCGCACAGAGTAACGAGCCACAGGTAGGCGCATAGCGCCATTTTTGTGGGGCAGCTGCCACACAGTACACACGGTACACACAGTGCAGCAGGCAGTGGCGTGCGCCCACAAGGGGCAACATCCTTGCAGGCATTGCGCAAGTGCCGCATCAGCCAAATCCCTTCGAGCCTGATGATAATCTGGCTAAATCACCTGCCTGATCCGCTGATTAGCGGCTAATCCAAGCACTAATCCGCTTGAGTTCTTCAGTTCCCACGCGTTGCGCAAGAGGCTGGGCAAGAAAGGGTTAAGGAAACTAGGCAAGCAAACTGGCACTGCAAATTTGAGACATTTTCAAATAACTTTCTTTATTCTCTATTTACTTTATTTTTATATTTGTATTTTGTTTATTTTGGACGGCTTTTATTTTGTTTTTTTGTTTTTTAAGTAAAACTCCGAAAAATTGAGAATTTTTAAGGGTATTATTTGAATTTAAACTTAAATAAAAGATGAACATTAAGAGAAAAGCACAATTAACTCAAGGGTTTTAAAATGTTTCAATTTTCAGAAATTTGATTAACAATCTACCACAAATTGAAACTGAGCAATATAATCAAGCTACAGATTCGACTTTAGTTCTTCCCAACATGGTCTGTCCTTCTCTGGTCAATAGAGATATGACATTACCAATATGAACATACATATGTACTATATAAGTAAGGAATATATATTTCAAACAGAAAATACTCTAGAAGAAATTAATTATATGAATAATATAATGAATATATTGATATATTGATAGTAACTTGTTTTATTTTTCATTTTCAATTTCTTTTTGAATATATTGAGGTTTTCATATTGAACTAATCAAGTAATTTGATGCATATAAAGAATGAAGTGACAAATAATGTAGATTTCACACCAAAATATTAAATATTAATATGATATATGGTAGTTTGTACATAAAATACAATGGTTGTAGGAAGCTAGATCTAATATTCTATGAAATCGAGCACTTGCTAGACTAAGTGCTAAAAAAGTCTTTATTTTCTATATTTAATTAGAGCACTTTAACTCAGTTAGACAATATAACGGAAAACATAAGATATTATCACAATATGATGTTGCTAAGTGACTTTTTAAATAAACTTAAATTATAAAGAAATATAAAAAATTCAGTGGAATACTCTTGATTGTTCAACAGTTTATAAAAGATTCCCTTCAAGTAATATGTTCAACTAATTATATTGTTGTGATTATATTATTTTTTATATATTATTTTTGTATGCTTTAGACATTTATTGGAAAAAAATGTAAATTAAATATGAATATAACAAATAAAACAAATAAACTTATAAAATACAAATATAATATAATAATTATAAATATATTTAACACATATCAAAATAATCTAAAATGAATCCTTAAACTGTTTTTCTGTCCCACAATTCAGCAATCCCCCTTGCAAAGGACGCTCCTGTGTATTACGGGACGACACATCAAACTCGTGGCAGCCCAAAAAATTGCGGAGCACCGAGCAAGTTAAAACGAGGCCACAAACGCTGCACACAAACAGACACACAAAATGTAGAGATGCCGTTCAGAGGAGAAGGGGGAGGGAGGCACTGGTACAACCACAAGGTGGAGACGGGGTAGAGGGGGGAGCAGGGACACAGGAGCCACTCAAGATGTGCTCGAGCCAACCAAAATGTCGCGAGAACGCGCCTCTCAGCGGGCAGCGGAACGAGCAGGAGGGCGGCGGGCGGCGGGGGGCCGTGAGAGAGAGAGATGGCGGGGCAGCGAGAGGCTGCCACTGCTGATGCTGCCTCTGCTGCTGCTGTGTTGTTGGGAAAATACTCGCACACTTCCAGTAAACGGCGACGTTAGCGTCGCAGTCGACGCGTTCGCGGATGCTGGCAATGCGTGTGCGCCCGCTCGCTGTGACAGTAACAACAACAACAACCACAAGATGAAGAACAGCAACAACAACAGCAACAGCGAGGCAAGAACGACAAGGACGCAGTCGAAGGTGCCACAGGTTAGTTGCGTGCGACACAAGGACGGCAAGGCTTTGATTACGGACGAGTTTTTCTCGGTAATTCGCAGCGCTCCTGTGCTCTCTGCTCCTGTGTTCCTCTCGCCGTTCTCCTGTCGCTTTCCACGGCATTTTCCCCGTGGCTCATTCAGCACCCGCTGATCTCCAACGCAGCAGCAGCACAGAAGCTGCGCGCGCGCGCTCTGCAGGACACGTCGTACGTGGCTTCGCTCAAGGCTCGACCCAAAGATCGTGAAATACCTTATAATTTAATTGCAATACCTGTTCTACTCTCTCCCTACCTCTCTCACCATCGATCCTTCGTTTTTTCTCTCTCTCTCTCTCGTTTGCCTGCCTGTCTCTATCTCTTTTTTTGCACATCTGCCACCCTTTTTTATGGTCATTTTATTGTTTCGCATTTGTTTTTTTTTTCTTGAGTAAAAATCAATTTACAACCAGGTAGCCCTAACCACCCACTCGGCAATGGGCATGGCCAGCCCATGACTACCTGCAGGCCCTGTAAACCACATACAGGTCGATCGAGCCAGCCAGCGAGCGCCGCAGTCGGGACTAATCCTTTACTTATAAAAGTCAATCTCCCGGATTATCCAACACGCCCAACAAATATTTTGGGCGATTAGCCGCCCCGCAAGAGGCCATAAAAGTTGAGATCCGAGGTTCCTTGCAGCGGCTACGCCTCTTTTTTTAAGTGCCGTTTTAACCTGATTTCAGGTCTCGCGGATATAATGATCGATCATTCGATAGCTCGAATGAAATGAATCGAAATATATCGCGAATCAAGTGAAGTATATCGAAACTGAGAAAACTCTTGAATATATTCTTGTCTGCGCGTAGAAAGATGTCCATATATGTACCAATGCCGTATACATGTTGTTGTTGTGCTATATGTGTAGCATTGTTCATGTCTGTTATGCTCGATTTATAAGTGATTTTAGAATCACTCATCTTCTACATAATTCGATTTAATCATAAAATGATCACAATAAATGACTTTTTTCTGCTTTTGATTAATCGTGAATTGAGCATAATTTCGATCAGGCATATATGCTATACAAGTTAACATAACTTTAAAATGTTTTTTAATTATATTGCAATTAAATATATTACAACAAGATCATTGTATTTTCTAAGTATACACAAATCTTTTAGGTATTATTATCTTAATATACGTATATTTCGATACTCGTATAATGCAAATTAAGGCTATGAAACCTTCTTCGATTAATTAATGCAGCTATTGTGAGTGTTACAATATAACAATATAAGAGTAATGGCATCTCTTATATTGTTCCTAAATTGAACTCAATATAAATCATATCTATGAGAATATACTATATACACTTCTTATATATATAATCTTCTGTGGAACCCTTCTCCTCATGATAAATGCAATTCACCTTCTTTTTATTCGTGCCACAACTAATATTGTATAAGTACTCTAATGTAATCAATGTCTGTATCATATCTGCATCAATATGTATATATAAATATTATATGTATATCTCCCTTAGACCATTGACAATGCTCAAGAAAGGATAAACCAATACTTCTACTTTCTTTTCTTTAATGATTTGAATGAATAAATCCCTCTCAATAATTTAAGGTGATATTGCTGATGACATTAAGATGATAACTACAATACAGTTTATAGTAGTTCACTTTAATAACATTGTAATTATCATCTAAATATCTGTATAAATATTCTATAATATTCTTCTCATTCGTGCTAGCAATCAAACTTAAGATCAAGCAACCCCCTTCATATTTTGAACTCATTCCACAACCTAATATTACCTAATATTATTGGTGAACTAAACACAGTTTACTTTGAATTCGTGTTGAATATATTCACAGTTCAATGAATCAAACGCAGTTTAGATTATATTCAAGATGATTGTATTCATATTTTAAACCTGAGAACGAATAACATTCGTCTTCATTTTCTGCGTGCACAATAAACTCAAGTGTGATTGACATCAGAAAGCTTCCCACACGATCGTCACGAGAGTTTTGCACAATGAACATGAAAAAAACGCCAAAATAAATAAATTGAAGATGTCAAAACATGAATTTCTCGGTCAGCTCGGTCAGCTGCGTAGCTCAGGAGGCAGGGGAGGAGGGAAGGGGGCAGGAGGGCAACCAAGTGGATGAGAGAGTGCAAGCAACTGTAACGAGGCATCGCAGCAGCAGCTGATCGGTGTCCAACCCTCACAGCACACACAAACACACACATAGACACACAGACACACACACACGCACATAGACACACACACGCGCACTCTAACATCAACAAATGGGGGTCGGGGGCGCTGCCACAGCTGCGGCCAACCAACCATGGGCAACCTCTCTCTCATTCTCTCTCACTCTGTCTCACTCACGCATATTATCGGCACGATCAGTGGCTGCAATTGCTCGGGGGTTGTTTATAAATAGCCAAGCAAGACAGCGAGAGAGAGAGAGATACAAAGAGAGAGTGAGAGAGAGAGAGCGACAGAGACACTGCCCCCGCCCCTGGCCTTGTGCCCTGTTCCAGTGCGATCGTGACTCCGCCCCAATAGCGATCGGTGTAGCACGTGCGCTGCTCCGCTCACACGCGTGGCGGGCTCCAAACGCCGCCGCTAACTAGGCAACACTAAAGAGCCTCAGTGCGCTGCGCTGCACTGCCACGCAGAGCATTTCCAACCTGGAAACCTTTTCCCCAACAAGAAGCAAAGAATGCAAAAAATAAAAAATGAAACTGCTGCGACGTCGACGTCGATGCCGACGCTGGCAGCGACCGCGAACGTCGCTTGTAAGTGAATTGTAGTTTGTTGTTTTGGTTGGCGCACGCTGCCACTGCCGCTGCCACTGCTGACGTTGGCGTTGGCGTTGGCGTTGACGTCACAACAGGATCAACCACCGAGTTGTGAAAAAGAAAGAAAAATTGAGGCAGCCTTTGGATTTTTTTGCTGGCACTGCCTCTGCTGCTGCCTCTGCTGCTGCCACTGCTGCTGCCACTGCTGCTGCCACTGTTGCCACTGTTGCTCTTCATGAATGGGAATGACTCTTCCGTGAGCGAGGGAGCGCGAGAGCGTGAGCGAGTGAGTGAGAATAAGTGAGTGAGCGCATAAAAATCACCACACTTCCACACCAACACACACACACATACACATACACACACACACACAGAGCAGCGACCGCCTTTCCATTGAATGAGTGGTTTTTTTTTTTGCTGCTGCTGTTGTTGTTGCTGTTCTGGGGGGTGGCACAGTGTGGAGAGTTTGAGCGGCGAGTGCGAGCGCTGTGGTGGGTTCGAAGATGAGCATTTTTTCCACGGCAGCTGGTGGTGACACTCCCACAGACACATACACACACACACACACTCACACCAATACATTCTCTCTCACAGAGGCAGCGCCACGTCCTGCCTGGCCGCAACATCGACAACTGCGCCCACAAGTTTGTGTAATATGCCTGCCTTAGTATTGGTGGCACGCTGCCAAGCATTGGCTGAGCCAGCAAGCAGCGCAGCGCTGCCTCTGCCCCTGCCCCTGAGCACGCCCCCCTCGCGCCAACTGGCAGCTGGCAGCGACGTTTGCCATGTGCTCTACGTGTCTTCGCTCGGCTTCTTTGCCATCTCTATTTGAAGATTTGTTTTGTGCTATTTACAAATTCCAATAAAAACAAACAAACAACTGCATTTTGTAGCCAATCGACAGTGTGTGTGTGTGTGTGTGTGTGTGTGTGTGTGTGTGTTTCTATAGCTTTTTGATGATCGCATAAGATCGGAGTGCAACAATTAACAGCTGCCTTGAGATCACTGCACAACTAATGATCTCTGTTGTTGTTGTTGTTGCTCTTGTGTCATTGGGGGCATGAAACATAAAGAACACATAAAGAACACTAACTGAACAATGGCGGGCAATATGTAATCTCTTCCTTTATCAGAGACACATCATTTATAATGACAACATTAAAAAAGGCATTGAAGAAAGTGACAGGATACTAAACGTTGCCTCGATGCAAGGGAATACAGGGGATTCTTAAGGAAATGCATAGATGCACTTCGATTTGATTTTATTATTTATTGGAAACTGTAGATAAAGGACCAGAATATTGGAGAAGATAGCTAGAATTTAGATGTATTTTGAATATAACAACTAAAATGAGGGATTTCAGCCATTAAAGTGTGAAGATCTGAGTGTAATAACCTTTTAAACTTTTAACTAATATTTAAATCAAATTAAACTACGCATTCTCTCTATTTTATCCCATTATAGCGGAAATCAATGAATTGAAAATAAAAACAATTTATAAAAAAGCATTTTAGACAGATAAAGAGATAAAGATCAACAAAAAGATAGAAATGTGGAAAAAATACCGAAGTTTAAGTGCAACATGATAAAACCTATTTTACTATTTAGATATAATAACAGTTTCAGTATATAAAGAAACAGAATATTGCATAAGATCGAACAAAAAAAGGGAAAGAAAGAAAAAGATTGAATTATTTAAAGAAAATACCCGATTTGAGTATAGTTGAAGTTTAAAACTCATTATAACAATGGTAAAATCTATTTTACTATAGTTTTCAAACTCACTAACCTTCTCCCTCTCTCGCTCTGTCTCTCTGTCTTTCATTTACCCCGTTCCCCTGTCATAGCCGGGAGCTAACTTTCGGCTTTTGTCATGCGATACATCACATTGTTAGCTACAATGATGCTAATATCGGAGGGCACACTCCACGCTCCTCTCTCTCTCTCGCTCTCTTTCTCTCCCTCTCTCTCTCACTGCAGGGCACTTCACCCTCTACGAGTGCGTGCACTCGAAAAGTGCGTAGACAATATGAAGATTAAAACAGAAATCCGTTAAGCCCAGCGAGATGGGCCCTTAATGCGATTTCGCCCTATGTAAGGCACAACAACAACAAGAATAACAACAACAACAGCATGAGGAACAGCAACAACAAGGGGTATATCTGCAGTGTGATATGACTGACAGGAACAGGAACCAGTTTGATTTGTATATTTCAGTCTGGGTAAATATCAAATTTCATATAATTGGCGGCCATTTTGAAGTTTTGCATTCAAAATGGAAAAAACACGTTGAAGTTTCGGCTTCGGTTGTTACGCAACGCTGACCAGATGCCAAATGCCTGCGCTGTACTATGTAGGGCATCAAACAGTAGCCAATTGTAGGCTGGGGGAGAGGGAAGGGTGTGCGAGAGAGAGAGTAAGTAATGTTGGGGTAGAGGTAGGCGCCAGGAGAAGTCGGGAGGGGGCTGCATGTTGAGAATGTGCTCGATGGAGCGCCACTTGCAGTCAACATGATTTTTTATCTGCTACCCATGGGCCAGAGGCGTCGCTAGTAAACAAAACAAGGGGGGACAGCAACGAAAAAGTGAGAGAAGAAAGAAAATAAAAGTCTATTAATTGGCAATAATATTATTTTGATATGAAAACATATTTATAGTAAATAAATATAGGTATGCCAAGAATAAATAATTGTAAAGCAAATGATAAAATGTTTAGTTATAAAATATTGCAAACTTTTTAGTAAAACTTGTATAATTTCTTCTTAAGTTTAAGTTTGAATGTGTTAAATATTACTCGAAAAGAGAGAAATAAAATAAAAATATAAACAACAATACTATTTTATAAAGAAATACTTATTCAATACAGAGTTCTATCGTATATTTGTTTGTTTATCTCTTCTTTTACAGAATTTACTTTAATATAAAATAATAAATTTCAGCCTGCAATTTATATAAGCTGACTGAACTGGACAGGAAGCTATAGCTCCAGCAGGGTTAGAATAACAGAGATTTAAAAGGTCGCAACACCTCTCCCCCCAACATACATGTGACAATAAATATATAAATAAATGTAAATGACATATAGCAACACGATTGAGAATATTATATAATATATCATGTACTGTATGTTTAATGCTTAAGCTAAACATTCATACCCCTTTTTAACCAATAGCATTAAAAGAGGCTACATACGATAAACCTAACCTCAAAGAGAATTTATACTTTACTTACTTTAATTTACTTCACAAATACATAACAAACTATCGTCAAACATTTAAAATATGTTCACAAAAAGTTCTTTAAATTCAACAAAAATTGAAGGCCCTTTCTATTATTTAATTACAAAACAAAGGTCGCCAAAACAAAGAACAGAGTTCTTTAAGTTCTTCCTAAGAGAAGTTATTACAATCCATTTTATTTCAATAAACCAAATATAATTTGTGTAATAAATAAAATAATTTTTAAATTTTATTCTTCTTCCGTTCTTTTAATAAAAGCAATAAATGCAATATTTACAATGCACGTCAACCCCTTTTACCGTGGACAGAGGGCGCCACTGTACGGTGTGGCTCCATGACAACTCTTTATTTTTGTGCAGTCTTTCCTTCTTTTTTCGTCGATTTTTTGTTGCCTTTTCTTTGTATCTGTTTTTTATTGGCAGCCCGCGCTGAGAGCGCGCCACAGCCTGGAAGTGCTCAGCAGAGCGGAGAGCGCGCGACAGCGACGTCGACAGCGACGCGTCGTCTTTGGAAGGACCGAAGCAGCGACAGTAGCAACCCTAACCCCCCTGCCCCTGCCCATCTCTCTGTCATTTAAAGCAACCCCCTTCGCGTAGTTGTTGTTGCCGCTGCTGCCGTGTTGGGCTGCCGCAAAACTAGTTTGGCTTTGGCTTTGACAGCGGCAACTGCGGCAGCTCGGCAGCAGCAGTGGCAGTGGCAGCAACGGCAGTGGCAGTGGCAGTGGCAGCTATCAAAACCGACTTTCCACCCACTTTTCTGGTTTTTCTCTGGTTATTCCGGCGGCTGTCTTAGAGCTTTTTAAGGGTTGCAAATCAAAACGCGGTTTGTTGGTTTGTATTTTTGGCCAAAGTCGTCGTAACTTTATAGCCCGTGTGCGAGAAAGAGAGAGAGAGAGAGAGGAATATAGTGAGAGAGAGGAAGAGTGACAAAGCATGCCAGAGGGAGAGCAACATTGCAGCAGAGTGTGAGTGCAAGCGAGGAAGCTATAGAGAGAGAGAGATAGAGAGAGAGAGAGAGAGAGAGAAATGAATGTGGTCGGGGTTGACTTCGGCTTCGTTAAAGAGTTCTCAGCGCCATTATTGACACCTACCAAGTGTTTTTGGCCACCTCAGCTCCAACAGTGTCCTCCCCCCTGCTCCTCATCCACCCTCCTCCCTGACTGCTCAGCCGCAACCGCTCGTGGTGTGGCTACCTCCTGCCCCTGCCCCGCCTTTCTGGCTGGGAAGTTGTCAACTCATATGCATAATTGCCTTGTATTTATTTGCTGCGCCATCGCTGCGCAGTTGCTGCTCTCCAACCCAGTTGGGGCTTGCTCACTCTCTCTCTCTCACACACACACTCTCTCTCTCTCTTTCTCTCTCTTACACTGCTTGCTCTGTCCCTGTCGCTCGTGTTGTTGTTTGTGTGCATTTTAGTTTGGGATTTTCGTGGCATTTTTGTGGCCTTTTGTCTGGTTAACCGTGGTTGGTTATTGGTCAACACGCACACAACGACACACACTGGCACACACTCTGGCAAACACACACACACTCAAAACACCCACACAGTGTGGCACATGAAACCGCTAAAAAAATATTGACTTAACCAAAAATGCTTGATTAACTGTTATCGTTTAAAACACAAGCCATTTAATAAGCGCAATAAAAAACAACAACAACAATAATAAAGGAGTAACAATAAAAACAATAACAACTACAACATCATTATGGGTGCCATAAAGTATAGCGTGAAAAGTGTTGCTGGCCATAAATTGATTATGTGAATTATGGCAGCCAAAGCAGGCGTTAAATCACGCAATCCTCAATTCGATAATGATGATGATGGATGATAAATGGGGATGGGGATGGGGATGATAATAATGATGATATAGGGGCAGTGACAAAGGTGTGTGTGTGTGTTTAAGGGAACTGTGTACATTAGGAATGCATGCACAATACATAAATGTCTCAGAGTTCCCTTGCAAGAAAAAGAAAATTCTCTAATTTTAAATACCTTAAAGATATTCGCAGGGAACTTTAAAATAAACATTTATGTGTTTTGTATACGTATAGTGTGTAGAAATATAGAGAAATTATTTAAAATAAAGTTATATATGATTTTATTTCGGTGGCTATCTTCAAGCCTAGAGAAGTTAATCTCTTCCGAAATCTGCAGGGTTTGTATTGTCCAAGAAAAAGCTAAGATATTTAAACATTTATTTGAAATACTTTAAAGAAATTTGTAGAGAACTTTGAAGGGATCTTTTCTTCAAAAGCAAACATAGGTATACACAGACATTTTCTGTATATTTATATTAAAACTAATATGAAGAAAGAGATGTAAGAAATATTGTTTTCTTTAGGTGCCTAACTATATATTCCTTGACTTTTTGGAATCAAACAAAGTTGCTGTTTTTGTATTTAACAATTACAGTATAAGAAGTAAATTATTCCAACTCTTGTCAGAAGAAATAATACTGAAAATAAACCTGAAATAATAACCATATTTAACCCTATAAGATAGACTTCTTTCATTTATAATACAGAACTCTTTGAAGAACTAAAATCATATACAGAAAACCACATATTACACGGAAATTCTCTCAATTGCTATGTTGCTTATCACGCCCAAAAATATGTCATAATCTGAGCACAGCTTCCCGTCCCATTGACACGTTTTTTTTCCGCTACTGACCACAAAAATGCAAAAAAGAAAAAACCAAGAAACAAAAGTGGCTAAAAAAAACAAAAAGAAAAAACGAGAGCAGAGCAGAGAAAAAGAAAAAAGCGAAAACGAGAACGAGGACACTCTTGAGGACAGTGGGTCGGTCGACCGATGGTCATATAAGTCTTGTAAAAATTCTACTCCAGTTTTTTGACCAATTTTTAGTGCTGTTTTTTGTGCCACATCGTTTTTTTCTATTCTCGCCCAAGGCGAACAAAGGAGGCGACCGATCGATTCTCGGTAAGCGCGACGAAGTTCTTGGATCAATTACGTAAGAGCGGAAAACAGAGCGGAAAACGGAGCGTTATGTTTTATGAGGTCGCTTTAAAAACTCGAAGAAAAAAATAAAGAAAAAAACCATAAAAATTTGCTTCGATTTTTGTGAGCCGAGATCTAGATCAGGTCAGGCCGGACCCGAATCGGGCCATAAATCTTGCAGAGATTTGCACAAACTGACCTACAAATTGTAGGGAAAAGTGCAGGGAAAACAAAAAACAAATAAACAGCGAACACGGCGACGGAGGCCGGGGGAGAAAGAAACAAAAAAAACACAGGAAAAAACCAACAATAACAAGGCTCGAGTTTCCAGGAAGCACAAGGACTTGCGTAATAATTTGCATTTTTTCTTCATTCAGAGTCCGTGGCCGGAGTCGCAGCCAGAGACGTGGCCAGGGGGTGGGCGAGCTCACAAAAAATTGGCCTAAAAATTACCTAAGTCTTGTAAAACGAGAGCATCGTAAATGGACGAGCAGGACGAGGCACAGGAGGCACAATTAGAGGAACGCTCAGCCTGCTGTGCGGCGTGTTCTACTTTTTTGCATGTGCCTCAATAAAAATCCAAAGAATTTTTTTCTCGCTCCGCTGCTGGTGCTGATGCTGCCTCATCTCGTCTTAGTTCAGCTCATCTCATCGCATCTCATCTCGCAGTGCTCCTCATAAAACAGACACGGCTGGATAACGCAACAGAACGCAACACGGCGCAGTCCTTGTGCGAGATTCCTCGATTATCGTCCGCATTTCGAACTAATTGAGGCGGGTGGTGAAGGTGCGTTTATGTTTATGGCCCCCTCTCTGATCTCTCTCTCTCTCTCTCTGTTTTTTCTACTCCTCCTAATGCTCAAGATCTAGTTCTCGTTTTTTCAATTCCTTTTTTAAGAAACTTGAAAAAACAAAACAAAAACTGCAACTGCACTAAAAACTGGTCAGAAAACTGGAGCAGACGTTTTATGAAGGATCTGCAAGGCAAAAGATCAAATGAGGAAGAAAGAGAGCAAGCAGAAGGAAGAGAAAGAAAGAGAGAGAGGGAGGGAGGGAAAGTAAGTTGGCATTGTTTTTTGCGCTGCTGTGTCGGCAATGTCAGCGCCACCTGCTGTTTATTGCCAATATGTCGCGATTTTTTACCCTATACACATGTTCCCCCTGGGCTCCGCTTGTAATTGGGCACGGGGTGGGCGGTGACGAGGGCGTGAGCAAGGGCGAGGGCAAAGGTTGTGCGCCTGTTAACCCCAAAGCAGGCAGCGCTCACAGGGCAACCGAATGGAACGAAAACAATGAGAGAATCAACAACGGCAACAACAACAAAACTTTGTGTTAATAATTTGGCATTTTATTTGTCAAACACGAGACGAACAAATGAGGAAGGAAATGGGGAGAAAGAGGGAAATGCAGGTGGAGGGAGGCTAAGAGGCTAACACCTTGCAGAACCCGCGAATGGAAATGGGCCTAGGGAAGGAAACTCACCGGCAAAGCCAGTGGAAGGGGGAAGATGGATAAAGGTCTACAGCTGGATAGCTTTACAGAACGATATCGATGCGCTTTAATGCAATTCGTTTCGGTTTGATACGGTTTACAATCAGGCTAACATACGAAACAAATCGGAAATATTGAATACTTTAAATGGAATATATTTCAGATAGGAATAGGTTGTTTATAGGAATAAGTTGTATCAAGAAAAGATTATACCTTGAAATATAATATAATTTATACAAACCTAAGTATGTCTTGCCCAATCTCATATAAACTGAAACATGTAGAGCCTATATACCCATTTATTCCAGTGAATATGTACCTCCCATGTATGCTCCATAGACATGTGTCTACTGCATATATGGAAGTCATTCTACTCATGTTTTTAAATGTTCCGTTTTGTGTGCTTTGCGTGATTGCACTGCGCGTTGAGTTGGGTTCAGTTCGGAATGAAGTTGAGTTGAGTCGAGTTCACCATACCGACGAATTGTTGTTTTGTGTTAGAAAAACCCCCCTTTTAAATTCCCTAACAATTTGTGTAGCGAAGAAAATCAAATAGATTGAAATGCGAAGTAGAAAATACCCTAAATATTAATTGTAAATTTCCTTTAACGTTTGCAGTTCAATAAATGTTTAAAATTTTAAACAAATAATTTAATATCGAAGAATGCTAGAAACCTAACTACAATCGATTAATTTCTAAAAGAATAAATTTCACATAGGGAAATTAATAGAATAGGTTGCAATAGAAAAGGTTGCAATAGAAATAACATAGGTTACAATAGAACAGGTTGCAATGGAAATAGGTTACGATCTCAAAATCGAAAGGAAGTAAGACCGTTTCGAAGATTTCATCACTTATAGTTCTAAAGTCTTGAACTAAAATTAAATAACTTAATTAAAAAAAAATCACAATGAAATCAATCTGTTCATTTCAAATGTAGAATGCTATAGGGTATGCGTAAGTCTGTATGCCTGTTCGAGTGCTGTGCATTCTCGTTGATTTATTTACTTCGCCAGCCCTTGGCAAAATAATCCTTTCCGGCTACAAGTCTGCTCCACCTCCCAGCACCCTTCTACCCCTTTCCCTTACACCCTCTCTCCCCTCTTCTCTGTGTCTGTCTCTCTCTCTCTCTCTTACCCCTTTCCCTCGGGCAGGACTTGAATTGCGCGCTGACATTTTCGCGTTTGGCTTTGTCAGCAACGTCCTTGCTGCTGTCATTTGTTTGCATTGCAGCAACAACAACAGCAGCAACAGCACCAACAACAGGAACAACACTCAAACAACACAAAAGGTGATTGCGATTGCGAATTCCGTTGACGTTTTTATGGCGCATTCAGCGAAACCTAAACAATTGCAAAACCGACAACGAGGAAGCCAAGGAAGCCAACTCCTTCGCTCGACTGCAGCCAAAACGGTAGCTGAGCACAGTCAGTCAACCAAGTTGCACACACAACACACACACACACAACACACACACACTCCCTCGCACTCACACTCACACTCCCGCGCACACGAATATGAGCACTTGCCTTTTTTAATGTTGACGCCGACTTCGTTGCAAGTTGCCAGTTGGAAGTTGGAAGTGTATTTCGCCAAAAGGACAACTAACGAAGGATTCACTCATGCATGACGCGACACCCGCGCCCGCATCGCCTGCCCCCTTTGGCACCTTCTCTTGTCCTTCCTCCTTCCGCGTCCTTTTGTTTAACGCCGCGTCGTTGCGCATTGTTTGTTGTTGCTTCTGTTGTTTGTTGTGCTTTTTGCAAATTTTTATGGCTTGCTTAACAGCACGCAAAGTCCCGCACGGAAGATGGAAACCACCTCCGCCCCCTCCCCCCTTAATGCCCAGCGATACACCTGGAATAGAGTTAAGTACTGCGATCTCTTGAGGCTCTTAATAAGAGGAACAACTGCAGTTAAATGTAGCTGAATATATTTTAGTTTGGAAGCAGATATTTCAAATTTGAACTAGTCTCTAATTCCATTAACTCTTTAGGAACATATATGCCAAATTTTAAATGCAAAGCTGCTATGTTTCCAGAGATCTGAAAGTTTAAAGAGCAAAAAAAAGACAAAAAAAAGATTGGAATATATTATATGATGCCTGAATGGTTTTTAGTTCCTTATGAATCTTAAAGAAGGTATTTCATATTTGAAATAAACTGTAGAAACATCAAGTTCCTAGACGCGTATATGCCAAACTTCCTATGCTTAGATGTTATGGATCCAGAGATCTACAGACTTAAAGAGGGAGTACAAATATGAATAGAGAGAGATAGAGATATCACATATATAACCATTTAATATAATCATGTATTACCAGATATGTATCCCAATTCTCTAGCCATCAAGTTGGCTATGCAGCAAACTCAAATGCAACCACTTGGGACTTGTTGGGAAATCAATAGAAACGTCTATTATGCGCAATTTGTAAGATTTTCTTATGCAATTTGGCATACAGCTAGTGAACAAAGTTCTTTAACTATGTACATCATTTCAATTTAATCTATTATCATTTCATTGTAATCTATTGATGATTAGGGAAGAAATGTTCTGTTTAATCGATTGTAGTTGCGAGTAGCGACTCTAGATTCATTTGAATATAATCTCCAATCACGGAGAAGAAGTTTTCAAACATTTATACTCTCTTACCTATTGACTGCTCTATGGCACATGACTTTCCTGAACTCTTTTGATGTGTGTATGTATGTCGGCAATCGTGTGTGCATTCGCATCGTTTCGTGCGCTACTCAAGATCATTTTCAAGTGTTGCAAAAATATGTTGTATGTGGCCCACTTCGCTGTCGACTGCTCAGCCTCAGCTGGACTCGGCAGGGACCTCCCGGGCCGTTGTTGATGTCCTTAAGTCCTCACATCCTCACGTCCTCAAGTGGCTACTTGGCATTTGGCACTCATGTAAATCTACACAAATCGCTCGACAAATTTGCGATAAATCCGAATCATTTGCCCAGATTCTCATTTCACAAATGTCAAATGCACATTAACGACAACCCTCGAGAACTATTGACGGGGGTAGCGGGTACCCCGCACAGATTACGAGCTACGAGCTGGTACTCTCCGGGGCCGGGTCCAGTCCGTATCCGGGCAACACCAGCGTCGTGCGAATATCGAAATTGAAAATATGACAGAGACCCGTTGGTCTTATCAGGCTGCCGGACAGGGGTCGTTCGCTTAGGGGTCGGGGGCCCTTCCTGTCCGCTCGACCGTCCTGCCGGTAGTGCCTGCCAGGCTGCCAGCCAGCCTGCCAGCCAGCCTGCCTGCCAATATTGTCAATGCAGTTTGACAGGAGGAGAGACGAGGCTAGGAGTCAACTGTCATCCATCTCCATGTGCGCCCGGCCCAAACAACAATTGAACATATTTTGCTGACATTTTAATTAATTTGACACTCGTCACACGTTTTCGGCCTTTTCGGTTTAGGTTTCGGTTTCGGTTGCAGCCAGCCGGGTTGCCATTTTCCAGGGGGTTCCTCCTGGGGGTATTACGCGGCTTTGCCACGACAATCGGCAACATTTAATAAACGTCGCTCATTGCGCATTGCCATTTGCCAATAATAAAATCTGCACGAAAAATCCCGAATCCCAATGAAAATCCCTAGCCAGATGAGGACTTAATACCCTTATTCCAGAGCTATATATGCATATACGGTCATACATACATAATATCATACTTAATGGGATCGTTTATTCGTTTATTTGGTTCAACTACTTTTATATGAAATGAGAGTTCCTTTTGCGGCTAAAGCAGGAAGGAGATAAAGACCTGAGAAGGAATGGGAAGTTTTCATCTTTGATTGTTTACAATATGAGTTTTCACAAACATATATGTAAAGTATGGTTTATTAACAGTTGCAGTTGTCTTCTTTGCTGTGCTGAAAAAAGGGTTTAGAAATAAGAGAACGCGAACCCAAAGCAAATAATTGTTTATGTATATTTATGTATAAAACTTTATAGAGTATACAGTCAATGTAACTCATTGCGTGCATTAGTTTTAAACTCGAACTAAATGTAAATGTCTTTAATCCTTAATCAAGAAACGCCAGCTGTGTACCGTCGAATACCTTCTAAGTAGTATATTGTTCCTGCTCGCTGTAACTGTTTTTACTTCTTTCAAGTTTATTTTGTGCCTTAACTTGAAAATTTTACTACGTTTATAGATGTCATGAAATAATTCTAAAGTGAAATTGAAATTGAAATGAAGAAAATGCTTTCATACTTTGATGGAATTCCCGCATTGTGTGTTCCTCAATAGATGCCTCCATCCAGGGTAAAGTGCAGCAGGGCAATCTGTATACTTTGTGGGCTCTTGAGAGGCAGGCTGTGTTTGCAAGGCGCGTCCGAAGTCAACTAATTGAAACTAAACCCTTTTCGCCTACGGGCTTCGAGAGAAACAACAAACGCCCCCGTGTGTGTGTGTGTGTGTGTGTGTTTTAGACGTGGAAGGAGGGTGTAGATCGTAGGGGCGTAGTGTGTTCGATGTGCACAGGGCGTGGCAGCTTAGCAGGCGATGCGCGATGCAAATGTTAATTACCAACTTTGGATAGCGGAACCAAAGTAAGCCACACTTTCCGGAAAAGTGCGAGGCGTGAAAGCCGACGAGGCGCGCAGATTCGCAGTAAGTCAAGCGGGATCGGGGCAGAAGTCAAAGGATTAGGCGCAAGGAGGATCAGTGACCCGGCGAAAGGGGTGTCGCTTGTTTTCAAAATAAACAAATTGCAAACGCACACGAGGATGCAGGGCAGACAGGCAGGCCTCGGGCTGCGAAGACGCCCACTCAGCACAGTTTAGCTTAGCTCTGTATGTGAGTGAGTGTGCTTGAAGGTGTGTATGTGTTTGTGTGCGTGGGTGTGCCTGTGTATGTGTCAATCCTGTTAGCCTTGTGAGCGAGAGCGACCGCGAGAGACCCTGTTAATTGCCTGCAACTAATTATGAATAGGCTGTGCCTGGTGCAGACCAGATAGGATGCGAAAGGAGTGAGCGGCAGCTAGGCGGGCCAGGGAGAGGGTGAGGCAGGTCAGGCGGGCAGTTAACGGGTAACGGGTAACAGCAACAATGGCAGCAAGGGGCACTACACTACTGTTTGTCCTTGCCGCGATTGTCGTCATTGTTGTTTGCGATTGTCATTTTATAGATGATGCCTTTGTTTCCCTTTCGCCAGCAGCCGTAAACCTCGGCCGGATTAGTGGGCATGAAATCTTTGCTGAAAGGATTAAAAGGAAATTAGTGCGCAGAGTGAGATGGCACTAAGTTCAGAAAGAGACAGAGACAGAGACAGAGAGAGAGAGAGAGAGAGAGAGAGAGAGAGAGAGGGAAAGGGAGTTGGGCTTGCCACTTGCGACACCTTCAGCGTGTCTTGAAATTAATTGCGCACTCCTTGTGCCAAGTCCTGATCAATTATGCGCAAGCAAAGGCGCCAAAAGGGGGGCATTGTGGGAGGCAGGGGCGTGGTGGCCTCATTATTAATGCATACACTGAAAGAAATTAAAGTGATTTCTGTTGTACAGCAGAAAGTTTGCAGCAACCACATTAAGCAATGACGGGAATCAAAGGAATCGCGCAGGACCCAGCACCCAGTGCCTTTCTCCACACCCCCTTCCCCCCCCCTCTGCCGTCACTACCGGCGTCTGGCAAACTGCACATAAAACGCCGCCTTTTGTCAATAATCAATTTTCGCTGAGCTCCGCACAACTGCCACGCCTACTCCGCCTTCTGCTACCCCGCGTAATAATGCCAATTTATTTAGCCGTAGACACGGCGGGAAATAAAGGGTTACGCCGCAGCACATGTGAGTTCGCGTGTGTGTGTGTGTGTGTGTGTGTGTGCGTACTGCACGTGTCTCGCTCCAAATACCCGCAATTTATCTATCTGATTTCTAGATACGCCTTGGCAAACTTTCAGCTCGATTTGGCAATGTGCCCGCCATGGAGCCCACGAGGAGACGATCACTCAATCTTCGCAAGACCAAGGATTAGTTGCATGTGTGCATGTGTGTGCGCGGCTCAGACGGGGATTGCACGCGACACGAGAAAGTTACTAACTCTCAGTTATACGGAAATCAAATAAATGATAAGGAAATTCACTTTTATGCTAGAGTTGCCGGAAATAAAGCTAAACTCAACTGAAGACAGCCCTCTCCCTCAGATCGAACAGGGATCTGTCAGTTATGTTCTTTATAGAGTAACTCAATTTTTGGTATGTGGCTTGCTTTATGCGTTTTGTAGCTCGTAAATACAGTAAAGAACTTTTGCTAATATGGAATAAAAGTGAATACATACTTTATACGTCTAAATCGCACGCTTTTGCAACTAGATATAGGAAATTAGGCATAGATGTAGTAAATATATCTGGCTAATTGTCTGCCTAATTTCATTATAGTCGAGCGAGAAGTACAAGAATTATTCAAAATTTCCCTGACAGATCAGTTCTCTTATAATATAAAAAGATAACTATATGTTAGAGAATGCTCCACTTCTTATAACTGACTTAAGTAACACGTCTAGGTAGCTAGACTGTTAAAATTGGGAATACACGTAGTAAGTATATCTGGCTTATGGTCTGTTAAACTTCATTATAATCGAACGAGAAATATAAAAGTTATTTAAGTATTCCCTGCTACTGACATTAATAAAATCTGTATATAAATATTACATATCTACATATCTACCCATATAGACTGCCTTAATTTGGTATTTTTATTGCCCTGCATCTGATAATGTTCGATGTACTTTCAGTATATTTCGCTACTGAGAAACACTTCTTATAACTCACTTAAGTAGCACGCTTGGGTAGCTAGACTGTTAAAATTCGCCACAGACATGCTACAGATGCCTGGCTAATGATCTGCCTGCCTTCATTATAATCGAACAATAAACACAGGAGTTATTCAGGAACCAACCCAAGATTTGATTTCTTAGATTTGCCTGCTGCTGCTGACTTTACAACTCTATATAGACATTGTAAGATCTTTCATTCAGCCTACTCTGACCTGGCAGTGATGTCTCAATAGCCTCGCTCTGGAGAGAGAAAGAGAGTGAAATCTTTGTGCCAATTCTGACGACTCTTTTTTTGTTAATGGTGTTGCATGCCACCCAGAGTTGGCCTGTTGGCTGCCTCGAGTGGCCCGTGGTCCGTTGATGGCGGGTGACAAAGCAAGTCTCTACGAAGCAAGACCTGACCACACACGCAAGTCAGCCTGGGCTCGAGGGCAACCCTAATGACAACAATTAGTGCAGATTTTTGGCAGCATTTGCGATGTTTTCCCTTCTTCTTTTTATGCATTTCCATTTTCACATTCACCTCAGTGCGTTTTCTTGAATGGTGCGAGCCGAGTGAGCAACGGGGTCAAGGGACAAATGCGAGCGACGGGAGACTGTGCCGGGCAAGTGCAACGGCGACAACATAATCAGCAGCAGCAGCAACAGCAGCGGAGACTCTCGAGGCAGCAGCTCTAAGGGGCAGCAGGGTGCAGTGCGTCCGCTGTGCGAGATGCTGGAAGCCATTTGCCATGCCGCCGCGGGCAAACGGCGTGCGGCCAAGCGTGAAAAGGCAGCAGCGAAAGAGTGAGAGAGAGAGAGAGAGAGAGAGAAGGAGAGAAGGAGAGAGGGAGAGGGAGCACTCACAAATGGCGCAAAAATCGCACGCCAGGACGCTGCATCCTTTGGATGAAACGTCACTCCGGCACAGACACTTCAATTATGAGAAAGGTAAATATTTTGTAAAAACAACGCAACAGGATATCAATTGAGAATTATGTGTGTATGTTCCTGTGTGTGTGAGCGCATTATCAAAATGTGCCCATGTGCGTGTGCCCGTGTGTGTGTGTGTGTGTGTGTGTATCCTGCGCAGCCTGTGACATTTGAATAACTCAATTTGACACAAAGTCAATGGATGAGCCAGGCCCGAATACGGAGCTGAGGCCACCCCGGAAGCCCAAACTGGAGTGCCAATTGTGCCCCGTGCATGTGAGTGTGTGCCCCGTGTGTGACAGAGAGAAAGAGAGAGCGGGAGGGAGACAGAGAGCAAGCATGTGCTGCACATTGTACAAAATCAATGCGCTTTTTTGACACAGCTGCCTTCGCTGCTGCCTCTGCCTCTGCCTCTGTCGCTGCCTCCGCCTCTGCCACAGCTTGCCGCGCGCCTTCGCATTACGTAAGCCATAAACCGCGTCCTTTCCGCGAATTCGGCGCACAAAGTGCGCACCCGCAACCGCCGCGTGGCAGCCTAAAAAACTGAAAAACTGAAAAAAAAACTACACGCAACTAGAAGTTCCAGAAAAAAAGGACGAGGCCGACCTAAAAAATCGCCAGCACACAAAGGGCTGCCACAAAAGGATGTGCGTGCCTCATAAATGCAGCAAGACACACAGAGAGAGAGAGAGAGAGAGACTAAGACAGCGAGGCACTTAGAGTGGGAGAAAGTGCGCGAGTGAGGCACGCTCGCAAATTGCATAAAACGCGAGCGTAAAAAATGCACGCAAAATTCCCAAGAAAGTGCAAAAAAAGAAGGAAAAGAAAGAGAAAATGCCAAAGGAAAATGCCGTCATATTACGCAAAACGCAATCGTAGCGCATCCTCGAACGCGGAACCCGTAAACGAACTGTTAATGGTTGCCATTTACTTATTTCTCTCTCTTTTCCTCCCTCTACATGCCTCTCTCTTTTTTTACTTCGTTTTTTCTTGCATTTTTTTATGCGAATTTTTTCAGTTTTTTTCTCACATTTTTTTGGTGAAAAATAAAAATGTTTATGGCGCGCGCATTAGAAAACACAATTTTAGCCACTTTTACGATAGGGATCGCTAGCCAGATTATGCAACTCAGAGCGGAACAGTTTGTGCTGAAATTTCGTTAAAAAATAAAAGAAATTTCATTTGTTCTCCTCTGGCTTTGGTTCAGTTTCGGGATCTGTAGAGTATGAAGTAATTGCGAAAAACTTTGTGGCATTTTTTAGGTTTCACATTTTGTTATGTTGGTTTTTTATGAAAAGTCTGAATTGGTTTTGTTGCTGTAACTTTATTATTTTAATACGGGGCTCAACTTAAGTTTGCAGTTATTTTAATAAAGATATTTCTTAGCATACTCAGAATGTTTTCATTCCTAATGAGGAAGAAAGCAATTCTAGAAACGTTGCAAACTTGAACCCCTAACACAATTCCCAGAACTAAGATATAAAATATACCTACCTTGGTGTAGTGTTGTAGTGTTTGGTGTAACTCAGATATAAAATATATTTACCTTGGGGTTGTGTTTTGCAGGCTTTGATTTTTGTGATTAATTAAAAAACCCTTATACTTTCTTTGGCACATACAAATAGTCAATTGTTAAAGAGTTCAGATTTGGCATATTGTGTACAAGTATATGAAAGTCTGGTTTATTTTGGTTGCAATATTTTGAAAATAACATAAATCGGCCGTTAGGTTCTATGGCAACTATAGCATATATCAGACGGAAGGGCACGCGAATGGACAGATGAAGAAAGGGACAAACAGACGAACATGGCCAGTTCGACTCTCCAATTGATGCTGATCAAGTTCTCAGTTATTTAAATTACGACATTATCTACGAACCCAACAAGTTTCATCAAATGCTACTGTAATTGTCTTTGATCACACAAAAATTCAGTAACTTTATTAGAAGGCGATGAACTTAAGTCGAAAAGGGCAAATCACAATCGAAAGTCAAGTCTCATTTCTAATCCTTATTGAAACCTCGCCCCCGTGCAAGACCCTCTCGACGTGCGAACTAATCCAGTGCGCCAGATGACCTATTCATGGGCCCAAGCAACCCTTAACGAGGCACACACACATACGCACAGTACATATATCGGGGCCATATAATTAGTGTAATTACCTCAACAGCCTACTAAATTCGAGAAAAATGCAAACAAAAATTAAGAAATCACAACATTTATATCCCCCTGTCAACGAGGCAATGCGTCGATGAGTCAAACAAAGGAATCGAATATTCGCATCGATGTGTGTGTGCAGTGTGTGTGTGTGTGTGTAGACCCTTTTGTTGTGTGAGGCAAACAATCGAGTCGATCTAATGACAGGGTGGATTGCAATTTTCGTTTCATTTCGTTCCGTTTCGTTTTAATTTCAGCAGACGCGTCTCGTCCCAACTTCTTGTTGCATTGTCACGGCGCGAGGCCCGTTATAAATTGCAGTATGCAGTGTGTAGTTTGCTGTGTGTGGCTGCCACTTCCGCCGTTAGCGTTGGCTAATTGTGCCACAAGTAAAAATTCTGCACTCTCTCTCTCCCTCTCAATCTCTTTGTGTCTCTCTGCCAAGATGAGTTGCCAATTTCGAAGAGAAACCGACAAGGTACCGTAACACACATTCCACATTCCACCGAAGAGACCGTTCGACGCCCAAAGTGCCTATCATCATGTCCGTCCGTCGTGCTTCTTCATTAGCCCTTTTGTCGCCTGGTTACGCGCTTATGGCGAATTCCTGTTACTCCAGCCGCATCCTTTGACTCAACGCAGCCTGGCCGAAAATATTTTGGCTACTGTGCGGCCCAAACATAATTAAGGCCTAATGAAAATATTTTGCCCATCGGCACATTGAAGTCCCCCGACTAAGCGAGAAACCCAACAAGCCTGAAAATAGACAAATCATACATCATTCACTAGGGAATACGAGGGCTTCAGGAGTGCACATGCTGTGACATTTCCAACATTCATTTATTCGCCTTTCCCAAATTGCAATTAATCTGCAGTGTAGTACCCCTAATGACCTTATTCACAACTTGGCTACGCATAGTACTGCAAACATGTCGGGAAAATTGGCATCGCAATGAGTTGAGCTAGAGTTTTCCATATTTCTATTCTCGCAGAAGTCATATTCCATTGGCCAGAGCGCACTTAAGGAGGCATCTCCAAAGTAAGATGATAAATACGGATAGACAAGAAGAAAAGAAGACAAAAAATAGGACAATAGATTGTAATACCCGCTACCCAAAGGCTAGAAGGGTATTATAACTTTGTGCCAACCGAAAATGTTTGTAACAGGCAGTAGGAGGCGTATCAGACCCCACAAACTATATATATTTATACCCTTCGACCATTGAAAATGGTCAAAAAAGGGTATACTAACTTTGTGCAAATGTATGTAACAGACAGAAGGAGGCATGGGCGACCCCACAAAGTATATATATTCTTGCTCAGGATCACTAGCCGAGTCGATTGAGCCATGTCTGTCTGTCTGGATGTCCGGATGTCCGGGTGTCCGGATGTCCGGATGACCAGATGAACACACAGATCTCAGCTATTATAAGAGCTAGAGAAACCAAATTTGACATGAATGTTTCTGTGTAGCCGGCGCAGATCAAGTTTATTTCAAATGTCGGGTGCCACGCCCACCGCCCCCGCAAATCAATAAATTAATTTTTGAACTCAATTTGTAAGCGTTGTATTAAAGATAAAACTTTCTGACTGTCTCTGCCTGTTACATACATTTGCACAAAGTTAGTATACCCTTTTTTGACCATTTTCAATGGTCGAAGGGTATAAAAAATCTTTTCATTCATAATGGTTAATAAGTTTAAGTGCTCGGTTCAAATCCAGGCAGCTTCGCCACTCCGTACAAGTTCAAGGTGGAATCCAAATGCTGCCAACATTTGGAACACAAAATCGAGTTTAAGGTCTTGTATGTGGTTGCACTTTTGATGATGTATATAACCAGGATCTTCGACCTGTTACGGTAGGATGTCATGCATTCGAAATTGATTGTGAGCCGCCGGAAATTGAATTAATACCCGAGAATGAGCTTACTGGCATGACGTAACTTACTCCGTATTGCTCTGTTACGTCGCCAGGAATTCTTCCTGTTAGCTGCCCATGTAAATGTCAAGTATGAAAATCCTGACAAATTTATGCGTCATATTGACACACGTGAAAATCGCTTTGTCCTTTCCGTTACCAACTGGGACGATGAATAAAACCAGAAAAAATTAAAACAAAAATTTTTTTTTTTTTGTACCTCACAGTTTTGATTCAATCGAAAACTCGTATCGAACTGCCAGCATTTCAAAAGCAAATTTTTCATTTAAAAAAAAAATGAAGTTTAAAACAATGAAATACTGTTATCATAAATGATGTTATTCACATTTAAGTAGAGTTGCGCATGGACCGTGTTTTCTTCGAGTCACATCGTGACACGACGGGCTTATTATTGGATGCCACGCCTACCGCCCCTACAAATGTTTAATCAAGTTCTTAATTTGATTGACAGTAAGCTGACCATAATTTACCCTTCGACCATTGAAAATGGTCAAAAAAGGGTATACTAACTTTGTGCAAATGTATGTAACAGGCAGAAGGAGGCGAAGGAGGCGACCCCATAAAGTATATATTGTATATTCTTGCTCAGGATCACAAGCCGAGTCGATTGAGCCTTGTCAGACTGTCTGTCCGTCTGTCTGTGTGAACGCACAGATCTCAGCTATTATAAAAATTAGAGTTACCAAATTTGGCAGAAAGACTCCTGTGTACTATAAGCTGATCAAGTTTATTTCAAATGTTAGGTGCCACTCCCACCGCCCCCGCAAATCAATAATTTAATTTTTGAACTTAATTTGTAAGCGCTGTCTAAAAGATACAACTTTCTGACTTTAACACATACTAAGCTCATTAAAATATCTACGTATTCTCGAAATTGCAATCCGATCGGACAATAAACACAGAAGTTATTTAAGAAAGTATGTGCATAAAACCAAGTGCTTGTATCAGCTAACTAGGGAGGCGGCCGACCGCAAAGCGCGAGCGCCATCTGTCGGCCATAATTTAAAAGCATATGCATATGTATATGTGTACATACATAGGAACGTAGGTCGAAGGGTATCCCACTGTCGCGTGCAGCGCGCTTTTTTCTATTTTTTTAATCAGCAAAAACGATATAACATAGCCATCTCTGCGTCTATCTGTCTGTCTCTCCGTCTGTCGGTCTGCCCATACGTGTGAAACCTAGATCTCAGGGACGATAATAGCTACGACTACCAAATTTGGTGTCAATATAGTACATGTTACTTTGACAAAAACTAATTTCAAGCGTAATTATTAAACAGTACATCTCATTTTTGGTAAACACAATCATATTTAACGGCCAAATGATTTCTAAAAATTTGGTTACGATTGATTAATTAATATAGGAGTAATTAAACAAATAATTTTTAGAGTAACTCATCTCCAAACATCTACTTAAAGTGTGCAACACAACATACACTCAAAATGGAAGTTTATATTTAAGAAATCGTTTTGCTCAGGTGAAAAGAATAAATTTTCATAAATATGTAAACTATTATTTCTGAAATATTTGGTCGATAGACACTTTCATTATTTAGGATTAAAAATCGAATCGATGAACCGGGATAACCATTTATATACAAATTATTATATCAAAAATACAATTTATTAGAACAATTAATAGAACAGATTTCCGGATAGTAAGATTTACTAATTTTTTCAAGCTGTATGAAAAAATAAACGATAAATCTCTCCGGAAAAGGCTGCAGTGACAGCCCTGATCTGTACTATTATTATAACTTCGGTATGACAAAAGTGTGAATACAAACATATATGTCAAATCTTGCTTACAAATATCAATAATAATTTGTTTGATTGTTTAAATTTAGATTATCGCAATCGGTTGGCTTCTTCTTTGTGTATGAGGCTCATCGGGATTTAACAAATTCATCACATACATATTACAACTATTAGCGAAATATTAAGAGTCATTTTCCATGTCATCTCCGTACGGTAACAAATTTTCATATATCTTCACATCATTGTGTTTTTTCTTTCGATATTTTTTTATGAAGAAACTTTGGAATTTTTTAAGTCGAAATAATTTTTGATATTTAAGTATAATAAAATATTTAAAAATTATTCTCACTCCTATTATTTTGCTTTCACACTCCTATTATTTAGCTAATAGCTGTACGCCAGTGCGGATGATATCCAAGAGCACGTCACCAGAGCGCCCTAGTATCTGTTTCTTTTGGCCACATCCAACGAAAGTCCCTTGCATAGGCGGTTTATGAGTGAACCCCCGATACCTGGATTAGACACAGATTTGTAGTTCTTCGACTTGGCATTGGTGTCCCGATTGATTGCATGGGGAAAATCGGCATTATCGGATCTGGGACTCGCCGGTGTGTAAGGAGCGAATGCAAAGTGAGGTAGGTGCTTCTTGTCCTGATTGGTGCAACGCAGTTCGGCATAGAGTGGCACATGACGCTGCACCAGACAGCTATCTGTAATGGGTTCCTTTGTCTCCATAATGTGCTGTAGCTTCATTAGATACCGCATACGTTTTGCTATTTTAACTTTTTCCAAGCTCGTGGTAAGCTCCTTTTCTCTTTCCTTGCGTATCGCCATGCGCAATGCTTGGCCCTTGTAAAGTGTATGCATTTTCTTCTTCTGCTCCTTATCTTGTTTTTCTTTCTTTTGTTCATGTTGTTCCATTAAGGTCGGAGCGACAATAAGTCCGCTAGTCTCAGATTTTCGGTGTTCTAGAAACCGTTCCGGCATCATCACCATCTTCTTTGGCATGGCGTCGAAATCTTCGTTGCCCGGCGATTTCAGGGAGTCAAAAAACCCTCTAAACTTTTGGCCCAATCCGGATTTCCCTGAGCCCGACACATTCACTTCGAGCGATTTATCGTTTTTCGACACTTTATTTTTTGTATCGTTATCCACGTCAGCGGCTTTGTCGTCATTGCAGAGATGATCATCGAAATTGGGGCGTTGCGATGGCCGCGCGCCCTCTGTCCTCTTGTTCTTCCAAACCAGTGGCGTGACCACCTGTTGGTATTCACATTTGACCTGAGAGGTAGGAGATGGCGGCGGTCGCGGCTTCACAAGCTGATGACGATTCACGTCTACAGTTTCAGGATATGGAAATTTTGTCATTTCAAACCCCATTGCGTTATGATAGCGTCTCTTTATAGTCGCTAGATAATCTACGCAAGTAAACAGATTCAATATCAACGACTCGCATTTTCGATTCTGCTTAAACGATTTAAAAATATATTTATTCAGTAGGAGTGCCATCATATTTCAATCGTTTTACTTAGAAATTTTGAAAATGTGTAACTTGTGTAAAAATACAAAAAAAAAAAAAACGAATAAAATAAAATAAAGTCCGATCAACTGACTGAGGTATCAAAAAATTCTAAAGAGGTTAAAACCATGAACTCCTAACATGATTCCCAGAGTCTACTCTGATGTGGAAATATTTGTGTATTTTAATGTACTATGAATCATTTTTAGAAACATGAGAACTAAAATATAAAATATACCTACCTTTGGGTTGTGTGTCACAGGCTTTGGCTTTGGTGGTTAATTAAAAAAAACCCTTTGCATTGGAAGGTACAAATACTCGATTGTTAAAGAGCTCAGAGTTGGCAAATTGTGCATATATGAAAAGACCGGTTAATTTGGTTGCGATATCTTGAAAATAACATAAATCGGCCTTTAGGTTCTATGGCAACTATACAGTATTGCAGACGGAAGGAGACAGAGAGATGAACATGGATAGTTCGACTCCCCAAATGATGCTGATCAAGAATATATATGTACATATATATTCTTTGTAATGTCGAAGATGTCTACTTCTGTGCATTACAGCCATCTGAGTTAAATAAAGATGTGTAAAATGGGTAACGCATTTTAGCGATTTCCTCAATTGAAACAGAGCTGTCTCTTCGGATCTTATGAAAAGGGGAGGAGCGCGAACAGGGCATAGGATGCATGCACAGCGGGCACACATAAGTCCTAGTGGCAACAACAAGGATCACACACTGATAATGAGGTCACATCCTTGTCGACACTCTCCAGTGCTGAGTGCCGATTACAAGCGACTCTCGCACGGTTACGGGGTGGATTCAGCAACGGGAGGCGGGAAAGCAACTGGCGGAAAGGCAAAAGGAGCACGTTGAGTTACTATATACAAATAGGAATTGGAATAGTAACTGCCACGGTTGGCTGACGTGTCGTCGCTCCTGCGCCAGGGGGTTGTTGCCGACAGAAACGACAGAAACGCATAGGACGTAAATGACCCAAAACAGACATTATCATTATGGGATAAATGGGCAACCATGAAAATTGTGGAAAATCGGCGGGCGAAACGGTAAAAATGAAATGCATACAGTACGAAATTGAAAAGCTACTCAGCGCTACCCTCCCCTCCCTGGCCAGCCCTACACGCCACCTTTTATTCCTGCTTCCTCTCGCCTCTAAAATAAATATGTATTTTCTGTCTGACATATTTTATGAATTTGACAATTGCCACTTCAGAGCACCGAAACGAAAACGAAAACCAAAAACGAAACCGAATCTGGAGTCTTGAATCTGAAATTCTCGAATCCCGAATCTAACAACGAAATCAAAGCGAATTTATGACTACAAGAAAAATAAAAAAATAACAACTTTTGCATAATTTATGCATTTAATGTAAACAGACAATTTAAAGGCACAACAAGATGAGAGAGAGAGAGGCAGACAGAGGACTGCGCATGGAGCTACTAAGTTTTCTGCATGCGAGGGCAGCTTCAGAAGTTAAGGTCTTTCTTAGGAAGTATACAAAGTAAAATAACTCGAGCGTTGAACTTCAGAAATATGAAACCTGTGTTGAAAAAATATCTCAATATTGGCCCAAAAGATATGAACAAAAAATGGAATTAAATTCGATTTACAAAAGCTTAAATTTCTACAGGGGAATGGAAGAATTCATTTTAAATAAACTACTTATATTAATTAGTAAAATTGATTATATTATAATATGTTTATGCAATTATTTAGTGCTTTAGATTCCATTAATGTAAATAAAGCAGGAATATAAAAATAAACGAAAGATGGTAAAAGAAAGCAGAGTTGAAGAACCTTGGTCTTTGGTTTTTAGTCCAACGATTGATGAGTAGCATCTTAAGAATCCTCATGTTCAGCACATCTTGGGCACATCTGGAATTTGAAAAGTATTCACAATATATGTATATCCATATATACATATGTATGTATATGTATTTATGTCTATCTATTAGCCATCGCCTTAGTTACTCGACGAATTGATGTTGTTATTGAATCTTGGCATTTTTATCGATACGATTTACGCGTTCTTAGCAAGCACCTGGTTTGATCTAGCTGCGAATACATTGAGGTCTCTGGTCGCACTGATTGGACTTGAATATAGTAGAGGATAATGGGTAGGGTATGAAAGTACGATATAATGTTCTTTCTAGGTGTCTTTAATGCAATACAACGGTAGTTAACAGTGTTGGTTAAGGCAACAAGGTACACAGTAGGATATAATAATGGAACGAAATGATAAATTGTTCCTTATAGTTCTCTAAAATGCACAAAAATAGCAATGTACAGTGTTGGTTAACACAACAAGGTATGCAGTCGAATATAATAGTATAACGTCTTGATATAATGTTCCATCTAGGCCTCTATAATGCACAAAAATAGTAATGTACAGTGTTGGTTAACGCAACAAGGTATGCTGTAGTAATGTTCGTTCTAGGTCTCTATAATGCACCAATTTTAATGTATAGTGTTGGTTAACGAGACGAGTTACGCCGTAGGACATGCAAGTAGAACGTCCTGATATAATGTTCCTTACTTTTTACAGTGTTGGTTAACATAACAAGGTATGCAATTCGTAAAGCGCTGTGGCAACCCTCGCAACTTTTGCTATTAAAAAATAATTTCGGTTGACAGGCGGCAGTCAGTGTCGTGTCAGAAATCACAACAACAATAATGGAGAAAAAAGCAGGAGCAGATCACGCTCAGTGCGGGGTGCGAGCCGCATGCAAAACGGCAGTAGCAACAACAATGGGAAACTACTTGAAACGCGCCACGGGTTGGGGGAGGGGTAGGGGCAAACGGGCAGATAGGCAGGGTACTTGATGCACGAATCAGAGCCATGGTTCATTGACGTAGCAAATTGGAACTTCCTTTGGGAGCAGAGCAGGGCACGCAGGACGGGGACGAGGGCGAAGGCGAATGATGAAGACGAGAATGAAAATGAAAATGAAGCTGGAGACGATGATGATGATGATGACGATTATGTAACTCCCAAAACGAAAGAAACTAAGACATAACCATTTTTTGTTTTACTTCGCAGCAGGTAAAATGTCAAAGGGACGGGGAGTGGAAGGAGAAAGAGGAACTGCGACTGAGCGGAAGTGCTGCGCGTATCTCACAGATACAGATACGCATATTAATGGCACTGATTGTGCCGCCCCGATAGCCGGGAGCTACTTGAATTACATTTACATGGCACTCGTCCCATCTTGCGCCTCATCTTCATCCTCATCCTCATCTTTATCGGCATCTTTGGCCTGTCAACGTTGCCGCCGCCCGCACCCAAAGCCGAGAAGAATCCGTCAACCCGTCCTAAGCGCATTACGACAATGAAAGCGATGAGAAAAGAGAATGAACGAGAATCGCAATCCGACTGCAACTGCGACTACGAATCCGACTCCGAATGCGAATGAGAGACAACGATTCAGTGTTCAGAGTATTCAGATTCATTCATGAAAATCTGAGCGGATCTTTGTGCTGCATTTTATTATTATGTCAGGCGGATGGGTTTGTTTACCTCACAGATGCAGCTACAACTACAGCTAGATGTGCAGATACGGATACAGATACGAATACGCAGGCAGATACTGATACCAGATACATTTAATGTGCGAATTGTAGTAAGAGATGCCATTGCCAAGACCGAGAGCTCTTCTATTTCTTCATATTCATCTTTATCCTCTACCTCCTCTTCCTCTCTAGGTCGTAAACATCATCCACTTGCGGATAAATCTTTGACTGCAGCGCGTAGTCAGACAAACCGCCGGACAGTGGCACCGTGGGACAGTGAGACGATTGGGTACATCAAAGTGGCGCCCCCAACGCGCAACCACATGAAAAGCGAATTGCACATGGCGAACATTGTTGCAAGGGGCCATGGCGCATGGAGCATGGGGCAAGCGGAGGCAGCAACAATGAAAGCAATGAATGAATGAGTGCACGATATAAATAAAACGTTTATCATCCGCGCTTTTATAGTTACTACATGCATATACTATACAGACAGTCTATAAAATTACCTTAAGTGTTACGATCTTCCCACGAGCTGGGCGACTCACTAGTCACATCTATAGAGCACATACAGTCATTAATAACATTCACAATAATGATGATACTTATAGATTCAATTAAAGCACTACTTCTCAACTAACTATTAACTGAATAATGATAATATCGACAAATGATTATTTTCAATTAACGATTAAATTAAATTAACAAAACCCTAATCCCCTTTGCTAATCTGCACCCCATATATAGTCTTTGACAATTGAAAATTGATTGAAAAATGCATTATACGAATTCGTAACCTTATAAAAATATATATATAACAGAAGAAGGCGTGAATGTGCCCACAAAGTAAAACTTCTTGCTCCACATCAATAGTCGCGTCGATTTATTCTTGTCTGTCTGTATGAACGCGTTATTCTGAGCAACTATGCAAGCTATAGACACCAAATTTGGCATTAAAATTACTGTATAACATATGCATAATATAAAATATTTAATTCAGCAAGCACAGCTGCTAGAAAGGAATTATTTTGAATGTTGAATTCAATCACCAAGTCTTCACTTTCCACTTGTTCGAAGGGTAGCAACTGTAACTGTCTCTGTCACTTGTTTCTTCCTTCTCTACGCATCTCTTTTTCCTAATTCCAACCTTTTTTTTCATACCTTTTTATCCCCAATTAGTTATGAAATTCCATATAAAAGTCCCATTAAATTGCAGCAAAGCTGACGCGTCACTCAATCAAAACAGAACTGCATGCAGCAAGGTGGCACAGCTGTTGCGAGGGCTTCATTAATGAGCCCACGCATGGATGGATCGATGAAGAAGGAATATGGAATCGAACATTAAACATTCATAATTGATAACTTAACATTTGACAGGACTAATTGGTTTGTCACGCCCGCTGGAGACTGTGAGCTGAGCCACCTATCGAGCTGGTTGGCAACCCTGACAACTGGCAACTGATAAAGGGCAACGGCAACTTCCGTTTCCCACTCGACATGTGCATGTGTTGACCAGGCTCGATTGGGCGATTGAACTTGTTTAGTAGTTATTGTTGTTGTTGTTGTTGCTGTTATTCTTGTTGCTGTTGTTGCCGTGCGGTGCAGCAATTTGTGATCATTAAAATGGTTCCGCTGGGGAGCGAAACGTTTACGCGGACGACTCACCGAAAGTGTCATTCAGCGATAGCGACGAAGGAGAAGCAGAAGCAGAAAGAGACAAGTACACGAGAGAGAGAGAGGAGAGAAGAGAAGAGGGAGCTGGCTTAACCCAAGGGAGCTAACCCGAAAGACTTGGAAAACATGTGGGAAATGGGCAATAAAAACGGAGCCAGGAAATCGAAAGACAATAGAATTGCGGCCAGAGACTACGTAATTGTTGCCGTTGGTCATGGTGAACCGTAACAACAGCCAACTGTCAGTCTCTGTCTCGTCGCTGTCTCCCTCTTCTATTTGGGGTGCGTGGTGCGGGGTGCGAGGGATGAGCGGGGTCAGGGATCGGGTCAACAAGTGTAGCTAACACGTGCGTGGGAGCTGGCAGAGGGCTCTAATTAAGGCCTTAATACAGCGAACAAGCTGCAACCTGCTGTAGTATGCAGCATGCAACATGCAACAGCTGTCGTAGTTGCCTCTCTCGCTCTCTCTCTCTCTCTCTCTCTAGACAAATACAAGTACGTGTGTGTGTGTGTGTGTGTGTACGTGTGTGTGTTGAGTGTGTTTACGTAGATTTATGTAAATTAGCTGGCCCCGAGTCCTTTTCAAAGGCGCAAATGATTCCCAGAAGGCAGCAACAGCAACAGAGGAGGCAGAGGCAGAGGCAGCGGAGGCTTGGCCCAGGGCAACTGGGCAACTCTTTCGCTTTTCGCGTTTCATTCACGTGAAAAGTGATTTTTATTTAATTTACATAGGCACACAACAAACTGAGGCTGGAAAATATTTGTGCAGGAATGCGCATTGCTTTATGACATTGCCGTAAACCCTTTTAGCACACACACACTCTCTCTCTCACACACACACACACACACACACGGCATGCGCAGATCCTTTCCATCTCCAACACTGACCACCCTGGCCACTGTTGATTTTTCGCGGTCTAATAAAACAGGCCGAGAAAAAGGTTTTCCTTGCCGCATCTAGTACTCCTTCCCCTATATATATATATATGTATGTATATATATATACATCTATGTATTTCTGTGTGTGTTTGTGCCTGTGTTTTTTCTATGCCAAAGAGTTGAGGCTTCTTCGGGGTTTGTTCCGCCACCGCCAACGCCGAAGCCGCTGCATCTTGTTAAATGCTAAGAAAAATCAGTGCATTTTTCCATGGAAATCACAAAAATCTTTTGGTTTTTCACCGGCAACGTTTTCCCCTTTGCCGCACCGCACCGCGTTCGCGGCCCGCCTTTTGTGCCCTCTTCCCGGGGTGTGAGCATTTGCATAACGCCGTTAGTTATCTTACGTTACTTGTCCCCGCGCCCTCCAATTGGACTCACTCAACCCGAGTGTCTTTAACTCCTTCTTCCAGCCTGTTTACATATCAAATTAGTATGGAATCGTATGTATGTCGTTTTCCACAGTGCACCATGGGCAACAGCGGATCATTTTAAGCATTGTTAGGACTTTATTGTTTTGAGATATAAAGAAATTAAAAATATTTAAGCAAATAATATTAATATTTAGTTCATTTAATTAAGTTTTTATTATTATTTATTGTTGTAACAATTATAAATTATATATATTCTTGCTCAGGATAAATATCCAAGCCGATTAAGCCTTGTCCGTCTGCCTGTCCGGATGTCCGTCTACCCTTTTATCTATTTAAAAGCACAGCTCTCAGCTATTATAAAAGCTAAAGACACCACAATTTTCATGAAGGTTCCTGCGTATCCGGAGCAGATCAATTCAATTCAATTTTTGGGTGCCACGCCCACTACTCCCACAAATCAATAATTTAATTTTTTACTCGATTTGTAAGCGACGTATAAAATATATAACTTTATGACTTTTGCATTTACCAAGCTGGTTGAAATATCTACGTATCTCACAAATTTCAATTCAATCGGACAATAAACACAGAAGTTGTTAATGCATTCATTAAATTTAATTCACTTTATTATTTGCCCATGGTACAGTGAAATACTTCTTCTTTTCATGCGTCTTTTGTTGAGAATATACCCTCTATATTATTAGTAAAAAAGTCTATGACACAATTAATTTATTCGCTACAGATTTTCATGCAAACTGACTATTTATAATTTCAAATTCAATTACTATACTTATCTACAATAAAATGGGTCGATTAATTCTGAAAACTATTTTTTTTACAGCACCCTAGTCGCCTACACTCACTCAATGCGGCTATCGAGGCTGTTATTCAACCTCAATATCGTGTAGCTAAGTTATTTTCTTTTTAATCAGATATTATTTATGACTGTATCAAAATATGTGTTTATGCATGTGTATTTTTCTGTCGAATTCCAACTTACATATATACATAGTATCACTCTCTTTAATCATATTTCACAGTTGTTGCTCACACAAAACTCTCCCTCTCCGTTCAATAATAAAAACAAACAGCTGCAATACAATAGTATTTTATTTCTAATTTACATACTTTGTATAAAAATAGTAAAAAAAAATTAATGAAAAAAAATGGAATTCAAAATTCTTTGGAAAAATAACTTAAGTTAAGAGTGTAAAAAAAATATTGGAAAATATTTGTAAGTTGTATGTATAAGAAAGTGTGCGCTTTCGCAGCATGCTGAACCACTGTGCACACGAGCAGAGCCGAGTACAAAACACGAGGTGGGGGCTTGTCCGAACGCGATGACACACGCTGAGAGCAACACGGCGTGGCAGAGTTTCGTTTCATGGCAAGGGGGTGCGTTGCGTGGAGCTGGGTGAGGGAGGAGGGGGAGGAGGGGCTGCTACGCGCTACCGTAGGCGGTCGATCAGGCCACCAGGGCAGAGCAGGCAAAGAGCAAACCGAAATATGTGATAAGCTATCGCACGATGACGAAGCGCAAAGGCGAAACGAGGCAGACAAAAACAAAAAAAAACAAAAAAAAAAAATGTACAGAGAAAAAAAAACTTTGTAGAATTCGTAGCAAAATTTATTTTTGAGGCGAAACAACCTATTTACACGAAGGTGATGTGGATGCTGCTGGTGTCATTAAGCAGGGTGGGAGGGGAGGCGTATGGTCGAGAGGGTGAAGGGGTGTCGGGGTGTCAACTGGGGTCAACAGCTATAAACACTCGACCACCTTGAGGTCGATGCTGTGCTCGCTGGCCAGCAGCGCGAACTTCGCATCGAAGCTTATGTGGTCCACAGTGCGATCGCAGAGCTCGATCCGATGCTGACGCAGGAAGTAGATCAGTCCCAACTTGATCTGCAGCAGGGCAATCTGCAGCCCGATGCAGTTGTGCGGCCCCGCACCGAATGGCAGATACGACATGGGCACCTGACGGGGCTTGTTCTCCGCATTGAAGCGCTCCGGATCGAACAGTTCCGGTTCGGGCCAAAACTGCAGTATGAGAGAGAGAGAGAGAGAAAGAAGTTAAAGTCTAGGCATGTTTACTGTATCAACTCACCTTGGGATCGTGGTGTATGGCCAGGTTGGAGATAAACACGGGCATGCCACGCCTGGCATAGCACTCGGCATGGGGGCGCAGCGAGTAGAAGCGCTTCTTGTTGATGGGCGTGCACTCGCGCTCGAGCAGAGGCACAATCGGATACATGCGTAGGGTCTCCTCCACCACCATGTCCAGGTACTTCATGCCCGCAATCAGTTCATAGCTCAGACCCGGCCCCGACTTAGCGAAGGCGTGACGTATTTCGCGACGCAGTCGCTCCTGCATTAGGGGCTGCTTGGCCAGCTCGTACAGGGCAAAGGACATGGTGGAGGAGCAGGCCTCAATGCCTGCAACCTCGAAGCTGGCCGCCTGGGCGGCCAGAAAGTCTTGATCACGCGTAAAGTGTGACTTGTCCTGCTGCAGATCGGCCTCCTTCTTGAGCGTGAGCAGCATTTCAATGAGATCATTGCGCAATATGCCGCCCCGTTCGCGCTCCTCGATCACCAGCTGGATGACACGGCGCAGGAACTCGGAATGCGGCTCTGTGAATAGCCGGGCACGCATCAGCGGCACCAGCTTGGGCAGAAAGAATATCACAAAGAAGTCGATTATGCGTCGCACTTTCGGACGAAAGATCTCCTGACAATGTGAACCGATCTCTGACTGCGTATTCCGCAGACTGTACGATCTCAGGCCGAACGCAATGCTCGCGATCATGTCCGTGTTATACAGATCGCACACGTCCTTGATGCTCACTGTGACGCCACGTGCGGCGTCGCCACGACGTAGATCACGCGTCAAACGCTTCAGATACCACTCCAGATCACAGCCAATCTAGGTCAAAATCGACATTCGTTTAATTGCAATCTATTGCTATCACAAATTACACTGTGCAACAAAATTAGGACGCAAGTTTGACAATATTGAAGGGAATTTGAAAAGACTAACGGGAATGTTTTTATAATTATAGATCTTCTTGTATACCCTACATATTTCATTGAACTATTTATATATATATTAATAATTGATTATATGTGTATCTAACTTTCAAAAATCCATTCTCTCTCTTAGAGACTTGGTCAAAATAATAGGTATATACCCTTTAACAATTTTAAAAAAATAATAAAAATTTAATTTAAAATAAAAAATTTAACTATTCATGATTTCAACTTCAAGTTTCAAGTTTAAATAATTTTGTTCTCTATACCAATATTTAATTGAATCATCATCAGTTATGAAATTCAATTAAGTGATTTTATTATTCATTTGAACGTTAGTATTTTTTGATAGACTGAAAATAGTTGACATTACAAAAAAAAACAATATATATATATAAAAAATACAATTTAATTGTATTACTTGAGATCTTAAGTCTACTGGCTATAATAAGTAGCAATACTTGTAGTTTTCGATTTTTTCACTACAAAATAATAAAATTTATAAACAAAATAATTGTTTAATCAGTTATTTTTAAACTAACAACATAAAAACTTAAGTTACACAAAGTTCTGCTCTAAAATAAAATTTGTCCCACGTGCCAACACTATTTTTATGTAAATTAGTAGAATTCTTCATATATTTAAGGGCAAAGTAAGAAAACAAGATTGTTAAGTGTGAATAAAAAACTACAAGTTTGTTTGCTTGAATTTTGAGTAATATTTGCGAGATAGAAGCCTCTACATACTATGTATACTATTCAACACTTATCTCAAGTACTCGCAGTATTCAAACTACTCAAAGATGAGATTTCAAAGTTTGAGTATAGTGACCTATTGATTTCCCCATCGATTGCCTCATCTTCAGTCGATGACATCATCGAATGCATTTCTGAACCAGAAGTTGGTCATATGATAATGTCGGATATGTTATACATTTGTATATCATGTATATCGTATCTCATTGCTGGTGGTTGCTATGGCAGAACAAGTCGGCGAACAAAAGCTCTCGGGAACTTGAGCAGAACCATCTCATTGATATTCCGTCTGCGATTTTGTTGCACTGTGTACGCAGCAGGGGGTTAGTTTGAGGGGGTTGGTTGGGGGGGGCGACTCACCTCCTCCATGAGCGAGAACATTTGCTTGATCTTGGCGCCCGTGAAGACGGGCGAGAGGCGTGTGCGTATCTCACGCCACTCGGGCTGGCGGGCAAAGAAGAGATTGAGGGATCCCATCTTGTCGTGCCTCACATCGCACTTGGCAAACCGATTGGAGAAGCTGACAAAGTCCTCCACCAGCACAGTCCGCACCAGCTGCAGGTCGCGGATGAGCAGTGCCGGCTGATGGAACAGGTAGATGCCCACCACGGGCTCGTTGCGGAAGCGATCATCGAAGTAGAAGCGACGCAGTTGCAGGGCAAAGGACTCCTCCAGCTTGAGCACCTTCTTCAGGTTGCCCAATATGTGCGTCGGCTGCACGAACTTGACGCGACGCCGCTGCCAGTAGACGTAGGTGCGACGCGACCAGATGAACACCGCGGTCAGTAGCGTCACAATGGCCAGCAGTATATTCGTCGAGTACACCATGGTGAGTGAGCGAGACAGTTTGCTGCTGCTCCCTCTGCTGCTGCTGCTACCTCTGGCTCTGTTGCTCCCTCTCTGCCTCTGCTGCGACAATGTGGGCACCAAAGAGCACCGATTGAGAGAGCTTTTTTGTTTTAGCTGCTACTGCGACTGCGACGTCGACTGCGGCTAATGTTGCGTTGCACTGCACCGCTGCTGCACTGCACTGTGAGCCCGTCGTGGCACGCGGGTGCCGAATAAAACAATAAATAAATACTTAACAAATTATATCACAATATGCGCGGCGGCCACGACGGCAACGAACGGAAGAGAGAGCGAAGGAGAGCGGCAATAAAAACAATGTGTCGACGACAAAACAAAAGCGGGCAAGAAGAAGATGATGAAGAAGAAGAAAAAGAAGGAGATGAGGCAGCAAGAACAGCAGCAGCAACTGAAGAGTATCACACATGCATATGCTCGGCACACGCACACAGTCACGCACACACTTAAAAAAATATATTGAGAATGGCGAGAAGAAAAAAAAACGCGCTGGCAAGCTTCACAAGCCGACGCAGTGAACTGATGTGACGTCGACGCCGCCGCTTGCCCAGCGGGCCCCAAAACCTAAACTGCTGCGTACAGTGGCAGCACAACAACGTTGACGTTGGCGTCGACGACGACGCTCGCGATTATCAACAAAAGCAGAGAACAAAGCAAAGGCAGCGATTGACAGGCCGCAAGAACCGCAACTGGCGTCGCAAACGCCCCCGTCATCATGATTAACCGCAAAGTATTCACGGCGAGAGACGTGGAGAGAGCACCGAGGAGGGGGTAGCCCGCAGCTGAGATCTACTTGCGCTCTCAAAGCGCAGTCGAGTCTAGGGAGAGTGAGAGAGAGAGAGAGAGCGAAGCAGAGGCAAAAGCTTTGCTGGTCTCAGCACATGTGCGCACATGTGTACACTGTGTCCAACATGTCATAAATGACACAAATGCACAATAATTAGGTTACGTCTATCGTCCAACTGCATCGCTGTAATTAAGTAAAACGATATGCATAAGGTTGCCATATCTACTGATTTATCAGTAAACCTATTAATTTTTAGTCATTGGTATAGATAAATTACTGATTTAAATTTTCTTGTTATTTTTTAACAGTCAATATTTATCGAATCTGTGCAATGAGAACAATATATGATTTTTCTTAAAAATTTAAATTTTTAGCTTTATTTATTAACGCACATAGCAAAAATAATGCGAGTTTTTCAAGAATTTGTTAACTTATTGTTTAATATATTAAACTAAATTAAATTAATATATTAAACACAAAGTCGAGCTACTGATAACACAAGAGACCCATCTGGCAACCCTAGATTTGCAGAATGACAGCAGGTAAATCGTGACTGAATGAGTGATTAGTGTAATTACCATTTACCATTTGTTTCCTGCACTTGTTCCACTGTGCGCAGCAAAGTGAGTAGCGCAGCCACTGCGATACAACTCCACGTGACAAAGCTGTTAACGAAAACAAACTGTGCGCGGCGGCGCTCTCCCAACAACAGCACAACGAAGGTGAAGAGAGTGAGCGCAGTATCGAAACTTTCAGAGAGAGCACCACCAGAGAGTGGGAGAGTGGGAGACTGGTAGAGTGTGAGTGAGAGAGCCATGTCTGGATTTAAAAATAAACGCATGTTCGCTTGTCTTGTCTTACTGTTTGCTCTTTTTGCGTTTTGTCTTTTGTTTTCATTTCAACTTTACTGGATTCCTCTCTGCCAGGGCGGACGAGTTATACTTTTTGCCGCGAGGGCTGCACACACACTCATGTCACTTGGTAGAGCGCGCGCGCGCAAATTGAAACTGCTGCATGAAGCCAACGAAATGCAGCAACAAATTGCTTAACAATTGTTGGACAAATTGCTGCAAAGTGGAAGATAGAGAAAGAGAGAGGGAGGGGGATGAGAAGGAAACTCCGAATCGACAGAAATTTGCACTTGTCTGGCCAAAAACTTTCACGTTCCGTTGCTGCGCTACACTGAAAGGGGGCAGCATGTCATTGTGTCATGCAGGGCAGAGGCTTTATCTGCACTCTCCACTCTCTGCTCACCACTCTCTGCTATCTACACTCTATACTGTTCACCATATAGTCTTTACACTATACACTCCAACTCTACACACTACACTTTAAGCTGTAAAATCTTCTCTCTCCACTCCCCACTCTTGTCTCTCCACTATCTATAGTATTACCCAGTCTACTTTCCGCTCTCCACTCTATTATCCACACACTACTCTCCACTATCCAATCTCCATTCTCCACTCTCTATTCTCCACTGTACACTGTATACTCTACACACTACACTCCACATTATATTTTATTAGCCACTCTCCAATTCTCCACTCTCCACTTTCGCTTAAGTAATCAATATATCAATCTGGCAATTATATTTACCATATCAAATTACAGTAAATTATTGTAAATGTTCTAGAAGGGTGTGCGGCATTCGCTACAGCAGAGCCATAGGGCTGGGAAAAAAAACACAAGGGTTTACTTTTTTCTCTTTCTTTCTTTTTATCTTGTTGCCCGCTCCGCAGAGACAACACCCAAAGCAAGTTACAGTTACAGTTACAGTTACAAATGTGCAACATTTCCGGTTGCTTCAGTTTGGGATACCAAAATCTGTTGGCCACAGTGATGGGCTGAGAGTGGGTTATGTGGGGTGTAGGGTGTGGGGAGGGGGAGGCGATAGCCTTGCTTTGATTAAATTTCACGCACGACCGCACGGCAAGGGTTGGGTGTTTGTGTGTGTATGTGTGCGTGCGCGCTTGGGAAGGAAATTGGAATTGGAATTGGATTCGGGTTTGGGAATCGAGATTCGAATACGCGCTGCAGTTCGATTTGCATTTGTCTTCTTCGCGCAAAGTGTTTGCCATTCAGCTCAAGAGAGACTACCCTAACCCCTCCACCCCTGCCCACCTACCCCCTATCCGCAGTCTTTATGTTTGCCTCTCCCCTTGGCAGGCATCAACGCGTCGCGTAGCCGGTGATGTGTCAATAATCGGCGTTGCTTATGCACACAACGGCTCTACAAACACGCGCGCACTTGTCGTGTGGTGGTGGTGGGGGAAGGCAATCGTGGTGTCGGAGAGAGGGGTGAAGGGGGGAGGGGGGGCGTGCAAGGTGGTTGGGGCGTGACATCAAATTCAGCTTGAGCTGAGCACAAATCAAAGCGCGCTCAATAAACAAACAGCGTGCGGCGCATTTCATGCCCCAGAGAGGGGGTTGGGAGATGTGGAGGGGTGTGTTAGACAGCCCACAGGTTTCGCCTCCCCCCCTCCACTAGCTGCGCCTTGCTGCCATTTAGTTTTCCCCGTCCGACTTTGTTTTGATTCCATTTATGCTGTTTACACTGCAAATCTTTTAATTATTGTCACGCATCGTGCGACGCATTTAAAGTAAATAGCAGAGGGTTCCCTCTGCAGGCTCAGGACTCAGTTCCCGCTAGTTTTTTGGCTAGACTGTTGACATTTTGGTTTGTCTTGAGCCCCGCGCTGCTGGGAGTTGCGTCAGGTGGCAACACTTAGACGCCCTAACGCCTCCAAAGTGCTTTCCCAGTTCACGCGATGATGAACAGCACAGCGGAGATGGTGGAGGAGGAGGGGAAGGGGCTGATGAGTTAGTTTCTACATTAATTTGTACTGGATTTGGGATTATGTAAGAATTGTGTGGGTAAAACATTATTGATATTTGAGAGAAGGGAAGGGAAACAGTTACAAGATTTGAACATTCCGAACTCTGAAAAATTTAGTAAATATACATATACATATATCTAACTTAACTTTCGATTCCATAGTTATCTGTCACATGAAATTTCATTGGAAACCTTTTCGATAGATACTCTGTTTGATAACACTAAAATAGAACGACCATATAAGTTATACTATAGATAAGCACAATAAATAATATTGTTTACTTGTTGCTCTTCGAGCTGCTCTTTCTCTGCTGATAAACAACGCTCCAATTAAATATCGTCTGAAGATAGCACAGGTGAGAAGACCTTATAACTAGAGAATTCGATACTGAAGTAGCTAGTGAAGTAGGAAAGAACAATATATAGGTTACATATATCATATAGACATGTATAGCTAGAGTTCTATTAATGTATATGCGGTATAAATGTTTCTAATCATTGCATTCTGATAATATTTTCTTTGAAATTAAGCATTTATTTCCGTAAAGATGCTAACTAAATAAGAAATTAATTTATTTATAATACACATATCCCTTTTAATTTTATACGTGAAACTTGAATGAGGATTATATGAAGAATAAATATTTGTAATCTTGCAATGGTTGACCAAGGATACTAGGGATCTATGATCTATGGGGTTTAGCATTATTTAAATCTCCGTGAAATACACAATATAATGGAAGATCAAGTCGATGCATTGTGAACTGCTACCGGTCAATCTGGGAGGCGGCTCTGCACCTGCAGAGAGGAGCGGAACGCTTCGATCGGTGCACATATGCGGCAGGGAACAAGTCCAGTTTGTAATCTTGGCGAAATCCATTAGGGCAACAATAGAGAAGAATTGCAAAGAAGAACACACACACGCACCCTTAAACACACACACACACATACGTAGCCGTACACATGTGTGTTTTGATTTAGATTGAGATCTTTCGATCGAGATTGAAACATCGGGCCGGTGTCGGTCCATTGATCTGGAGATAAAGTGCGCAAAATAGATGCGTAATTTGACGTTAATGTTACGCTAATAATAATCTGTCAGCTCGCATTAGACATGGCCCGGGCGAGGGCAAACAACGAGGCACACATGAAACACATATGGGATCGATGCCGAGGATCGGCTACCTACACATAGGAACTACCCCCAGCAAAAGAAGTAGCCGAGATCGAAGCCGGATCCGACAACGGGCAGCTGATCTCTATCTTAGGCGAGTGTGTGTGTGTGTGTGTGAGTGTGTGTGTGTGTTTGCGACGATTGCAATCGAAATGGGAATAGGTTTCGTAATGTGCTTAGGCCCAGTGTGCGAGGCGACGTAACGACCTTACGATCCCAGCGAATTGGCAACGATACCGACTACCCCCGATTATTCTGGCTACCGTGTACTGATCTTCGTTCGACTCATCTTGTTGGCATTGTTTGGCTGCTTGCCATTTTGACGGGTTTCGATTACGTTTGCAGTTCCCTCCCCTCTCCCCGGCAGGAGTCTCTTAGCGTTGCTCCGTCATGTGTGTAATCCACTCTGGTCGTTGCTCAAAGTTAAATGATGCGCGCCTAAGTTGAGCAATTTTCCGAGCGGCAGAGAGTGAGTTTTCTTTGCTGTTTTTCCTTTTTAGACACGCCTCGACGGCTGATGAAAGCAAATTGCATAAATAAATAGAGCAGTCCTCCAGGGAGGAGGGGAAGGTAACAAATTGAGCGCTAGCTGCATTGCAATTATGGATGCCAAGTCCCAAGTGAACTGAGAACACTCCCTCTCCCTCTCCCTTTCTTTCTCTTTCTCTGTCGCTCTCCAGCGGGAGTATACATTCTAAGTAGCGGCAGTACCTTGCAGGACCTTGACTGGTAGTGCTGGTGGCTTGGCTGACCATTAAGTCAAGGCCTGGCGACAACGACAAAGTCAAAACGCAGCGAAAACGAGTGACAAATCGCCGCATTAAATGGAAACTGCAACTCGCCGCGGTGCGGTGCGCTTTCGTGGAAATGGCAAAGGAAAAACGCAAGGTACTGCTAAAAAAAAAGGGGTAAAGAACGTGCAGGACATGCAGGACGCAGGACGAATCTGGGCCTGCTCTGAAAACCTAGAAATCTAAATAGTTCTCGAGCAAAAAAGTCGTGCACAAAAGCGCGACGAAGCGGCGTAAAATGCATTTCCGCGTATCGCGCTCGGGACTGAGACCGGGACCCCGTAGGTAGTAGCTATACACAGCGTTAACCCGTTACTGCCGCACAACAATTGCAAATAGTGAGCATTAAAGAAGGGGTTAAAAAACAGGCGACCTTCTTTGCGTTGTGTTTTTTGCGCTCGCTCGCTTGCTCGTCGTGGGATCGTAAAACAATAAAGCAATAAACCTCGGAGCGACATAAATTAGAAGATCTGGAACCGCGGCAGGACGAAGGGTTAAACAAAAAAGCAGTGCACGAATTGCCATTGTTTTTTATACTCCCCGTCTTTGCTCTGTCTCTGATTTTTTATGTGTTTTTTTCTCGTTTCCGTTTTCGTTTTTTCTCGTTGCTTTTTTGGCCGATTTTCCTTTGATTGTTCGATGGTTTTACAACTCGGTCAGCGAATGGGTTAAGCAATGCTAATTTTGGGCAAAATACTTCGCGGAATCGGTCGCATCTACGGGGAACTAGTAAAAAAGGAGTGCATCGCATCGGTTAAAATGCAACGACTTTTTTTCTTAATTTTTTTTCTATTTTTTTTCACTGGCATTTCTTGGTTTTTTTTTTTATTTTTTGGTTGGTTTTTGAGTTTTGACTGCTGCGGCGGAAAAATCAACTTCAACGGCTGCTTAACATAAAGGCGCAATTAACGTTAACCCCTTTGTGCCCCTACTGGTGGCAACTGCAGCGGCGGCAACCGCCTTTGAGAGTTGGCCAATAAAACTGTCGCATAAGTTAGAAAATTCGTTGCGCCTGCGAACAATGGAGAGAGAGAGAGAAACAAAAATAAGATATATCCAACATATGAATACCTGTATATGATATACAAAATTATACATTTTAATTAACCCTCGCCACTATCCCAAATTGATGTCTTAACCTGCTGTTGCGCTTCCTCTGCATCTCTTCAGTTTCAGTTTCGTCAATTAATTTCGTTCTCAGCCTCGAACTCAAACTCAAACTCGGCGTCTGTCTCCGTTCTCCGTTCCCCCTTTTCTACGGATCCCTGCGCCATGTGTTGTACTATACGTTGCAGTCGCAGAAGAAGCCGCTCAACAATTTTATGAGCCTTAACAAATTTCATACAAATTTGTACAAATTGCTGTTGTCGTTGTTCTTCTCGACCAAATTGGACCACAGCGAAAGGGCCGACGAGAGCAAAGGTTCCGCCTTCCCCAGTCCCGTCTGGAAATAATTTGGAAAACTGGGCCAAAACAAGTTAACAAGTGGAAAAGTGTTTGAGAAGTGTTAAACGTTATGCAGATTGCGTGCAGGGGCAGAGCTCGATTCGACTACGGATCGGATCTATATTTTCAGTTTAAGAAATAACTTAATTTGAAGACTGAGAATGAGTGCAGTTTACATTACAAATACGATATTATTATATGTATGTTGTAAATTTATTTCAATGTCATATACGTCTCTAACAAGCAGATGTAAAAAGAATTCATTATATGATATAATATATATATACATATATGCATAAATAAATGGAGTTTTGTAGTCTATAAATCTTTTAAAATGAGTTTGAAATGTTTTAAACGAGTTTGAAGTCTGCAGTCTATATATTTAAAATTATTCAGTTAATTGTACAATGTTTCTTAAGGATGCTAAAGAGAAAGTGTTTAATCGAAAGAACCTGTGGATTGTTCAAGAATATATATGTTTGCGTTTGTTTCTCAAACTACTAGTAATGTATATTGTTTTAAGTATTACTCAGCTAGTTACCCATTATGTAAAGTGAAGCTTAGCTTCGTTAGAATGAAAACATTTAAAATACATTTACTATATCTGGTTAGCATTATAATACAATGATATTATGCCACAAATAACCTTAAATGTTTACCTTACAGTAGAGTAAGTAAACTCTAGAATACCAACACTAAATTTCAAACATTATTCGCAAGTTTTCTAGGCATGAGAAAACTTTAAGTTACCTTTCCATTGAGCTCGATGCAGCGTGTCTCCACTCATCCCTAAGCCAGTACCTTCTCCTCTACCACAATTGGTCAATCAAAGCAAAGTGCACAGAGGGTCAGTCTGGCTGGCTTGGGGACTAGGGAACTGGGCGGAGGCTGGTGCTGGGAGGCGTGGCAGTCGACTCAATCAACATGTCGTGGCCGAGTGGAAAGTGCAACAAAGCCGCCTGGCCAACATTTGGCCACAAGTGCAAGCCCGCAAAGCTGCAGTTTTGCAGCCCCAACTGCGAAAAGTGCAACAGGGCGAACAGGGCAGGATGGGGCATGGCGTTACCCAAATTGCAACCGTAAATGCGTGTGGGCAGGGGGCGTGGCAGGAAGAAGTGCCGTATCTGCAGCTGACCAGCAATGTTTGCTTTAAGTTTGGGGCAAGGCAACTCCGACTGCAACTCCACTCGGCACACTCGGCTTGCCTGATTAATGGTCGCTTTGTCATGACCTTGTGAGGGTACCCGGTAGAGGCAAGTGCTGAAAGGGGGTACTCTGCTGCATTTTCGGAGCTTAATTAAGGCGATGCGTTAATGCAGCAAGCGCAGTGAGAAGCCAATTTTTTGTTTGTTAATAAAATCAATTTCGGGACATAAATTTTAAAATGCCAGCGAGCACAGTACAGCAACCTTCCCCTCCCTCTCCTGCTCCCTCTCACTTTCTTCCTCTCTTTTTCTCTCCCTCTCTCCCTCTCTCTCTCTCTTTCACACATACTGGAGGCGTATCCGGACGGCGCCCCGTTTCGCCGTTTCGTGGTCATGTCAGCAGCAGCGCTTTGGTCGTCGTCCGGGTGCCACATATTAATTCCAGTTTCGCACTCGCTCGCCAGGAGCCGCATACGGACGCACATGTATCCCTCGCGCCCCCCTCCGGTTCCGCCCCTGCTGCTGGACATGCCGTAAATAGTTGTTCGCCATCCTCTCTACCCCCTTGTGGGGCTGCTTTTGCATTTATTAATAATTATAATGTCTGCGCTTGTCGTACACGGCGCGCGGCAAATGCAGTCCTGGGCTACAGTTCCTGCTCCGTCTGGCTCCCGGCTCGGACTTGGAGCGAGTGAGGGTGTGGGTGTGGGTTGGGGTGCGGCTGCATGGCGTGGCATCCATAAATCGCAGCTCATTTCGGCGTGGCCACGGAATGCACACGCATAATTATTTCAACATGCAGTTTGCACTCCGCTATGTACGTGAATACCCTTCTCCTTCTCCATCTCCCCTGCCCCTGCCCCTCTACCTCACCCACTGGCAGCCACTGGCGCAGAATGTGAGCGTGGAATGCGCCTCTGGAGGCAAATCAACACATGCCACGGCATCGAGGCGACGTCAGCCTCGTCCTGCGGCTGCAGACGGGCGTGTATTTTCCGTATAATGAAAATTGATTCCAGCGCATTTCCATCGTGTGTGGAACAGCGTGAAAATTAGTTAGTTTCGATGTGATGTGATCCTGAGTAAAGCTGATTATATAGCTGAATATCGCATGGGTGTATTGTACAGATAACAAGGGGGATTATCGATTTATCGATATATCAAACATTTATATGACAGTTTGATATGACTAATCGATTTATATGACTAAGGCAAAACTTATTTTGCCATCATATATTGTTATTATATTGCCATATAAGCTCAGTATCCCATAAATATGGCAAACAAGTGTCATACTAAGTAACAGTTATGCATGTTTTGCCATAGATAAATGGTTCATGAACTTGTTTTCAATGTGTTTCATTTTATCGGTTTGCATATGTGACAACTACTTACGTAAAGGCTACTTTTACTGTCATATATTGTTGCCATTTTGTCATACAAGCTTAAAAGTATCATTGCCATATGAAATATTATTATTATCACAAATACATATGTGGCAAATATGTGTCATACAATGTGACATACTGACAGTCATAAGTACCAGTCATATGTAGTAAAGCAGATCAGCTGCTTTTAATTGCAAATTTGATTAAATAAGTACAAATAAGACACAATAGGACAATGTCTGTCATATGACAAGTAGATAATGCCTCACAAACTTATCTACTCTTCGGGTTTTCAACTGTTACAACTATAAATTTATCATAATATGACCAAGGTGCCAGATGATATGACCAAAATGCCTTATGGCCTAAACAAAGACAAGTATAACCACATATATCCATGTACAACAGTCATACCACATGCCATATGCAAAGTTGTATGATCAAAGTGTCATTTAATATGATGCAAGTGCCTTATAATATAGGAAGGTGCCATATTGACTTTATAAATATCAATATATTCATATTTATCTATGTACAACAGTCGCATCAGATATCATATGCTAAGTTGTATGACCAAAGTGCCATATAATATGACCAAATTGCCATATAATATAACAAAGTGCCAAATTTCCTATACAAATTTTAATATATATCTATATATATTTATATATGTATATGTATATGTACAACAGTCATATTGTATGCCATATGCATAGTCATATGGCCAACTTGCTAACTTGTTTCCACTTGCAGTTTAATGTTTCCTATCATGGGTTGAGTATACTGTGAACTGCATTGACTGCACTTACTAATGCACAGTGTTGTTTTGTTGCCACTGTTGCCCTGGATTTTGTTGTTGTTGTCGAGTAGCGAATTGCGGCACCATCAGCTCTTGGGGTTAACCAGATTTCTCAATTTGAATGCAAATGCAGAGGCCGCCATTGACAGTGCGTATCGTATAATAAAAGTTTGCACAAGGATGTTCCGCACACTGCGACAGCTGAAGTTGTCTTTGGACTGCTAAGTAACTTCTCACTCTGTTTACCCTATTGTCTTTCTCTCTCTCTCTCTCTCTCTCTCTCTCCCTCATACACACTTTCTACTTCTCTTTCTGCCAATTACGAAACGCCACCCGTCGCCCAATGCCCGATTTATACTGTTACAGTGTAACCAATTCTCCATGGTTGCGCAATAACTGCAAATTTAATTTCGCAATTTCGCGCCTTGCCCCTCTACTCCCCTCCTCCTCTCACTGTCTGTCGGTCTGTCTGTCTGTCTTTCAGTCGCACCCCGCGCATCCTTCCGACTTTTTCCCAGGCGCCCATAAAAGTCTTCTACCTAATCTCAGTCTCAGTCTCGGTCTGGGTCTCTGTGTGCGTGGCATAAATTTCCAAATAAATTGGCAAAATGCTTTGAGGCCGTGAAGAGGCCTCAGAAGCATTGCGAAATTAGCGGCAAGTTCAGTGGCAAGTTGCACACAGCATTTTCCGCCTCACGAGACTCGCAATTGGTTCGATTGGGTCGTAACTCTTTACTTGCTGGAGTCCAGTCGAGACTGTGCTAATTGGTTTGTTCTACAACTTTTATGGATCATATGAGAGAGTCAAGCAATATCATATGGGGAGTTTTATATTGGGCTTACAATGCTAGCTAGTTAAATGAATATGTTATGCATTTGAATATTTATTTGATTTAAGTTTGTATATGACAAGAATTCCTAACACTACACGTATTTCTACTTACCTATAAGAGTATTGTAAACAAAGTTTAGTCATGTGAATTATTTTACATTTTAATTTTCTTTATGCAGACGGGTTTATTTGATACCTTCTACAATTTGTATAGATCAAATGAAAGAATCAATCAAATTACAAATATACAAAGGGATTACTAGGAAAGCTTTATATCCAACTGAACTGATCATTTCATTGCCTTCAGTTTAGGTTACATAAATGTAAAACTTCTTTAATCAAGAGAAACTATGTATAGTTTTGAAATGCACTAAAGATTATTCTGAAGGTGTTCTACATTTAATAAAATTCTTAGACTTAAATTGTCTGTTGTGAGTGTAAAATATAATTAAAAATACTAACTTAAATTTAACTTAATCAGACTTTAAAAAACTCAAAGCATTTTTCTTCTTTTTATATGTATACATATATATGTATTTATAGATTCATACACTTCGTTATCAAACATTATTATAACCAGCTTCTTGTTAAAGAAAATCGCAATCAAAGATGATAAAAATGAAGATACAAAGAGAACAATTTGGAATACCATAAACATCCTTGATGTCTCCAAAGAAATGCGCTGTTGAGTTGAAGCGACCTTTGTGAAACGGAATCGGCAGCAGAAAGGGAATCAGAAGCGGAATCAGAATCGGAATCAGTATCAGAGAACAGTACAAAGTGAATCGCTAAAATTGCCACCAAAAAGCAATTGTGGAGAGGAGAAATCCATTTCGGGTTATCCGCGAATTTCAATCAGTCCCGCGACGCTTAACAAAGTGAGGCATGCGACGGCGACAACGAAGGCGAAGGCGATGTCGTCGTTGGTAAATATAAATGGTTGCTCTTCTTTGTGGCAGAATGGGGGAGTGGCAGGAGGGGGTAAGAAGGGGATTGAAATAAAAATAAATAAACACAAAGGGCATACGTGATATGCAGACAAGAAGACGAGGCAAGGCAAGGCATGGCAGGCGTGCTGCCTCAGTGGGGGCGCAGTGGGTGTGGTGCACTGTCACTGGGCTAACAACGACAACGACAACGACAACAGCAACTACAACGCCTCGCCTGCCACGTGCGCCATTTAAAGACGTAACAGGGGCAGGGGTGGTGGTTGGGGTTTGAGGCAAAGCATTTCTGTTGGAGTTGGAAAATTGCCATAGGAGGAAATCCACTTAGGCTCGTTTGACAAAACTACTCGTCAAGAGGTGCAACACACAGTGAGGCAGGGGAGTCACACGTGGAGAGAGTGGAGAGGGGAAAAGGGGGATCGCGACGCAACTGGCGCGCGTGAGCAGCCAAAGATTTATGGCATCTTTTACGCGGCAGTCTCAACTCTTTGCGAAGGGCGAAGAAGAGTTACGGCTAAGCGAAGAAAATCTCATCAAATTTATTTAAATGCACATAAATCTTGCAAACAGCTGCGCACACACACACACAAACACACAGGCAGATACAACGTGCTTATGTAGTTACGAAAATCCCCAAACTCGTCGTATGCGCTTAAGCGCATTGTAAACAATTACTACAGCATGTGGGGGAAGGAAAAAGACAGGGGGAGGGGGTTAGAGGGGCCGTGGGGGAGGGGGCTGTGCTGCCCGGCCAACTAACCATTAAAAACTTTAACCATTGGCGCCACTTTCTGATAATAAACAAACGTATCTGTATCTACAACTGCAACACACACTCTGTTTGTTGCCCGCGTATCTCGCGGATGCGGATGCGGCGCATGTGTTGAATGTGTTTTGCCATTTGGCTTTTGTTTATGCATTCGGCGTGAGAAATTCGCTCGTGGCCACGCCTTCGGCCAGCGGCCATAAAAGCTTTGCCATAAACAAATCAAACACAGCAGCAACAACAGCAACAACAATGAAATTTTCCCCAAACAAATCGCCAACGGGAAAATATTTGGTTTTCTGGTCATGCCGAAAAGAGCGAGGCGCCAATGCTTCGAGTATATTCGAGTATTCGAATTCGATACGAGACGCATCGCAAGACTCGTTACTCCTACATACCCATCCCCTTTACTACCCCCTTCCCCCTGCATCCCCCTGGCCAGTGAAGCGCAGCCCCCAGTGTTTTTATTAAACATTTTTATGGCGTTGCGTTTTTATAGCCAGTAAAACAGCAGCAACAGCAGCAAATCAACAACAACAACAACAGCAGCAACAGCAGCAACAACAGCAACAACGAAACAAGAAGAAAAACAAAAACAAAGCGTAACAAAATTGAAAATTGAAAATCGAAAATGAAAATTGAAAATAAAAAGAGGCGTAAGTAAATAAAGCTGACTGACTCGAAAGTATGAAAACCTAAGAAAATAAATAAGTCAATTAGGCAAGGGAATGCTTATAGACTTGCAGGCAGTGCAATACCATACCATAAATATAACAATACAATACCATAAATATAATATATTGTATTTTTGGTGTAGGAATAACAGAAGGGTTCTTTTCGAATCTAGTCAAGACCTCCACTAAAAGACAGTAAAAGAAGAGGGGTTCACTAATATTAAGAAAGTTGGTTAAACAGATCAATTCGAATAAGAATATATATGTAAAATGCAATGTAGAACCTATATAAAGGTGATGTTATCTCTCTTAGTCAGTTAGAAGGTTATCAAATAGGCTTGCACAAGTATAGTAATAATTGAGAAAATCGGTTAAAATTATCAATAATAATAAGAATATATAATATTATATATGTATAATGCAATGTTTCACATATGTAATTGTGATTTTATCCCTATAAGTCGGTTAGAAGGTTATCAAATAGGCTTGCACAAGAATAGTATGTATAAAAGTATCAAGAACCCACTTTAAAATGTTTACAAACTGAAAAGTTTGTTAAGCTGATAAACTTGAAAAAGAAAATATATGTATGTATAAAGCAATTTAGAGCCAACATCAAGATATTTACATTCAAAAAAGTCGGTTAAACAGCTCAGATAGCACAAGAATATATAAAAAGAATATGGAATATATATAAAGTGTCAACATCTTCATAAGTCGATTAATAATATCAACTTGAATAAGAATACATATAAAAGCACAGAGAACACATGTCATAAAGCTCCTTTGAACAAGATGATTTAAAAAGACTCACTTCACTTCAAAAATTAACGAGAATGTCGTAGGTTGAATTGATCAAGAATATTTATTTATATGTAATATATACATATAACGTATGTATATAGGCCATATACATTCCAGTCTAAAGCTACAAATGTACTGTGAGTATAACATGATAAATGTCTAGTAAGTCTCCCTTTAATGAGATCGAAATTGATATGAGGGACACTTTCTTAATTCGAAATTCTCAAACAATCCTGTTGTGCGCAAAACGCTCATTACGGGGTTGCCTTTAAAGCACACTGGGAGACGTGGCATGGAAATGGGAAAAGGAAACGGAGGTGGAGATGCAGATGCAGATGGAGACGGCGAGGCGGGCAAGGACATAGAACACCCTTTTATAACGCAATGAGGCTACGCAGGGCACATCAAAAGTATCTGAGTTGTGCGTGCGGGGGCAATGCGGGTAGCAGGAGCGCAAGATGGGGGATGGCGGGGTGAAGGTACTTGCAGCCTGTGTAGTTGAGTTCAAAGTTTGCGAATTGAGTTCGCCGCACGACTATGCCACACGCGGCTCACCAAATTTCGCACAATTTTGCGTGCGAAGCGGCCGTGTAATGATGCCATGTGGCCGGAGCGATGAGCGTCGTCGACAGGAGGCGATCAGGGGGAGACTGTGAGGTGTGTGTGTGTGTGTGGGCGTGGCAATGTCAAAGCATGTCAAAGTGCCGCTTGGGGGTGTGCAATGATGGTGTGTGCGGCGCCTTTGCAATGAGCCCAATAAAGTCAACATGAACTGTGGAAAAGCAGGACGAGAAGGGGGAGAAGCAGGAGGAGGACGAGACTGGCGACTCGGCAGCAGGGCATGGCACAGACAATGAGGCAGGCATACACCCCCTTCCACTTCCTCACCCCACCTGGCGCCGGCACTCTCGGAGCACTCCCCAAACGCAATTCAATTCAACTATTACGATACGCATTGTGTGTGCGAGTGTGTGTTTGTGTGTGTGTGTGTGTGTGTGTGTCTGGCTGCCGCCTGATTTTTGATTATCGCAGGCGGCACGAGAGGCACAAAAGTCACGTCATGGCCCTTTGGGCTGTGGCTTAATCGAAGATGCCTCCAGGATGTCAAACAGAAGTCAAGGCATGTGTGTGCGTGTGCGTTCGTGTGCGTGTGTGTGTGTGTGTGCGTGCGTGGGGCATCATCAAAGTCAATTGTGTGGAAAACTGGCAAGCAGAAAAGCGCGTAAAACATATTACGCAGATTGTATTGATTTCTTATTATTTTGTCGCGTCGCGCCGTTTCTCGCCGAGATTTATGGAGCACGGCGATTGCCCCCAATTCGCCCCCAGCCCGCCTCCCGCCTCCCGCTTCAGAGAAGGAGCACTCAATGTGGGTTTACGAGCAGATTGTGGATGTGGTTGCGGCTTCTTGCCGTTTGCCTGCAAAGCACACGCCCCATTGGTTGCCCCGCCCCTCCCCCCGCCGCGCAGAATACTTGTAAGTAGCTATTACGCGACATATCGTACAGAGACTGTGGGTGACTTTGGCATCCACTTAGCATCAGCCGCGGATAAACAAAGCCGAACAAAGGGAATCCCAAAAGAATCCAGCGATAGCTTAGTTACCCCCTCCCCCCTCTCTCTCTCTCTTTCTCCCACTCTACAGATGAAGGGACCTTCAGAAGTTTGGTACGTGTACTTTGGGGTTTCTTTCATTTAAAATATGTTTCAATTATATTTCAATTGATTTCTTTTTTAAATAATATATTAAAGTATTGACTTTGAGTTTGAGAGTAGATAAAGGTTTAGAGAGAGATAATGTCAATCTGTCCAGGAAAAATCATAGAATTCCAGAATTACTGGTCTAATAATCAAGCTATAAGCTCAGCAGGGGAATAGGTCGCCCCCTTTTCAATCATAATAACGAAAGTATATGACGGTTTTGATAATGAATGGTTATATGATTTTCAAGCTGAGATTAGAGTACTCGTAGTATTTGAAGGCTTATAAAATTTAGAGTGTGAGATACTAATATTTAATAAAGTCTTAGAGATTCTTTAAAATGTTTTGTATTTCTGGGGCTACTCGTTTACAATATATTACAAACATATTGTATACATATTACATACATTATTATATATATGTATATATCTTCGAGATAAGTTATTTATGTATTAAGTTGTTCCGGTAAAATGAAGATTATTATGACACTTCAAGTAAATTAAAGTAGAAAATGAGTTTTTGAAAATGTTCGGAGTACTTTTTTCGCTAGTTTGAAAAATTCTTTAAAGAATGGGGGACTTTAAAATTTTTGATATGATTTAATAGTATTTAAATTAAATTAATTTCTTTAAGATTAAGGTTTATTAGGATAATTTTATAGTTTTTAATTACATTTCAAAGAGCCAAGACGAACCTAATCTTTTTCTGTGAATTCCGACGGCATTTCAATGTTTCTGATCTACAATTCTGATTGCTGAAAGATAAATTAAAAAGTTTGTTTGTTTTCACAGCATTAATCAATTAATTTGTTTTAAAATATATTCATTATTAATATATTAACTTAATTATTAAATATATATACATATAAACTAATTGATTGCTTATCAGTTTTTTATAACGTTTATTATAAATAGTATAAAATATAATTATGTTAATCTTTATTTTAGTTATTCTTTGGCTCTATGAAGATCTTCGTATGATATTTTATTTGTATTTACATAAACTGTAAATTGTTTAAATGGTTAACAGAAAAACAGTGAGATTCTTTTTTACTTTCTATACTAGTTAAATAATATATTTAATGCATTTCAGATCGGATATATCTTAAGCCAGCAATAATCCTAATGAATTCTGAATTGTAACTCGACTTTTAATTCTGTTTTCACTTTCTTCTCTCTGCTACTCCATTTTACTCTCCCTCCCCGTTCTGCCATTGTAATTGCACATGCCAAAATATCTGCAACAACAACAACAACAATAGATCGAAATCGAAATGAATATGGAAAATGGGAAACCAAAAAGAAAAACACACAAACAGCATAAAAACAGAAAAAACCATTTTGGCCAAAGACGCGCGGTGCGCATTGCAACCCGCAGATTGCTATGCTTCCCCTGCGCCAGCCGCTGTCCCTACCCCTGTCCCTGCCTCTGCTCATACGTCTGCCCCCTTCTCTCTGGCTTGTCACTGCGCCTGGCCCAGCCCAGCCCCTTCCTCTGTGCACGCTGCACGTTCGCCCTTTCCTTCACCTCCTCTTCCTCTGTCTGCTCCTCCTCCTTCTGCTCATCATTCTGCGCTTGATGATTTTGTATTTTTGTAACAGCCGCAACAACAACAACAACGTCAGCAATGCAGTCCGCCATTTTGTGTGTGTGTGTGTGTGAGTGTGTTTGTATACAAAGTAGCCAGCGCGCACCCCAAAAAACACAAAAAAACGCGCGCGCCCCGCTTCGCTTTCATTTTCATTACGTTGTTGTTGTTATTGTTGTTCTTGTTGTTGCATTGTGTGTCAGAGTTGTTGTTGTTGTTGTTGTTGCTGTGCGGCTCTTGAAGAGCTCGTCCTAACAAGCATAAACCACCGCGCGGCTCTCACGCTGAGTTCTCCATATGCGCGCTGCACGTGCAAGCGAAAGGGATGGGCAGAGGCGAAGGCAGAGGGAGGTGGAAAGGGATAGGCAGAGGAAGAGCGACAGAGAGTGTGAGTGAGTGTGTGGAAGGCCGCGCGTTTTTGGTTGGTGACGGCGTGCCACAGATGATCATCAACAACAACAACAACAACAATACAAGCAGGAGGCGCATCTACAACTGAAGTCGCAACGGTGGTGGCGATGGTGGTGCAGCCGCTTCCTCAGCCGCTTGTGGCAGTGGTGGCAGTTGCCGCGTGTCACTATGCACATGTGTGTGTGTGTGTGTCTCTCTCTCTATCTGATAGTGTTGATAATGCTCGTAGGGGGAGGCAGGCAGAGGCTGAGGCACAGTAAGAGGAGGAGGGGAGCCAGTTCATAAATTAGTAGCATGAAAATGCTTTAAACAAATGCGATGCACATAAATAGAAGAGAGACAGAAGTATATGAAATATATATTTATGCACTGTGCTGCATGCTGTATACCCTGTAATAATATCAAAGTGAAGTTATATGTATATATATGTATCATTATATCATATAATGTAATTATATAATTTTATATATATATGTTAAATAATATTCTGAAACCTTATTATACTAAATACCAGTTTACGATATATGATTATTATGTAAAGTTTCATAATGTTTATTGTACTATATCTGCAGATTATTGGATTATAAGTACAACTCATATCATGCGTTATGAACAAACAGCTGTGGTCAAAGCAATCGTTTGGCTTTTAAACTGTTTTTGTCCGATCCCTTGAAGACTACAGTGTATTTCTTCATATTTGCTGTTGTTTTCGATAGGTTAAATTGACCTATCCCATCACATTTTATTATTTTTCGCCTCCTTTCGACATTGAGCACTATATCGACCTATAGCAGTAATGTAAATTCTAGTTCAATATGATTCAATTGAGTTTCTTTAATATACATATGTAAGTTAGTCTAAGAACTTAACGAAACACTTTTAAACAAGCTAAATGGGTTGATCTAACCTAACGTATCTATGTAGAGTATCTTCTATCAATACAATAAACTGTTTGACAATCCGCACAACACCTAGTGAAACTAGCACAATATAGTAGATAAGCTATGATACTGTAATCGATTAACCACTTGAGACCTATCACAATATCTCGCTGATATATCTAGAGATGCGCACTGCGCGATAAACAAGCCAAAGTGCAGCAAAGCCTGCTCAACAGTGCCAACTATTGTACACAATAACAGAGCATACCATGTACTATGATATAGTAATAATCTATAGCATATACCATTTACCATATAGAATATCGTCAGTTCTGGGGTGAGTATAAAGCTGATGCTGTCGCTGAAGTGGCTGGGCGTGCAGTGCGCCACTTCAGCTGGCTCAGCTTGGCTCGGCACCCTCCCCTCCCCTTTGTGCTGTAGCGACACCCCCCACCCCATGGCACAGTTAATGCCCCTTCCACTGCCCCATCCCCTGCAGGCAGTCGAACGACTTATGCTCAAAGGGCGCGTTTACAAATATTTGCCGTTGCATCCGTTGCTGCTGCAGCGAAAAGGACATTAATTTTTTCTCTCTTCTTTTTATAGGTGTGCGTGTGTGTGTGTGTGTGTGTGTGTGTATCGGCAACATAATTCTTAGTAGCAACGATGACGACAAAAGGGATAACATTGCATTTGTTGTCAGCCCAAAAACTGTCACAGCTCGCCAAAAAAAAGGATCGCATTTTCATTCAGGAGTTTTCATTGATTCCAGCACCCTCGGCACGAAACAATGGATGCATTCGAATAGAAGGAAAATGTTGACAAGACACACATTTTTCACAAAATGCCTACAATATTTGGCGTTTTTCGAAATTTTATAGCGACAGCAGCAGCAACAACAACAACAGCAACAGCAGCGAGAAGCAGCAGAGTCAACAATGTCGCATTTGCTCTGTATACACGATCAGCCCCCTTTTGTTGTCAGCGCCCAGTTGAGCTCGCAGCAGACAATACGGAGACACAACACGCTGCACGTTGATGTCTTCCTTAGTGTCTTGCCTCCATACTGTGTCTCCTTCCTCCTTCCATCGTCTTTCGTCTTTCGTCCTCCGTCCTGCATTGTCCTGCTGCTGCTTGCGCTGCCGCTTTTGTCACGTCAACTGCGCATTGTCTGTCGAGGCCCAAAGTCAATAGATTTCCCAAAGCCGTTAACAGTTTTATCTGTCGTTGCTCCTCTGGCATAGTTTGATTTACGTCATTTACGACATCATCGCAACGCGACTGATGGCTTAATTTACGTTCGGAGACTTGCTTTGTCTTCCTGCCTCAATGGATCAGTCAAGTAGTCCAATTAAAATGCACATAATATCGGCACAAAATATAGATGCTACTGTTTTATGTCTACTTGTACAGATAAAAAAAAAAAATATATTTTTTTATCTAGTTTATAGGGTTATTGAAAGGACTAGATCCCAGAAGAAAATACTTGAGATGGAGAGATTGTTTTCTAAAGCAATGAAATCTATACATATTGAGCGTATATTTTTTTTAATTCAATAAAATTTAAAATATTTTATTATATTTTATATATCAATAATAAAATACAGTACTTATAAAATTTACTAAAACTTTGTTCAGTAGTATTTAATTATTTTATAAGTTATGGCACCTCTATTTCAAATAGTAACCTCTGATATCACGTGCCAAAGGAAGAACTAAAGTAGAATCTGATGCTTGCTTATTTTCTTCTAGTTGATTCTGAGTCAAGCTACATTATTTAAAACTTGCAAGTAATGTGATTTTAAAATAAGTATATTCAATACAAAAACATTATCTTTTATTTTATTAAGCTCATCAAAAATAGTCTGAAGTCTGCAGTAGTTGCGTTGCCTTTACCTTTAAAATGTAATTTTATTTAATCCTAACATATAAATACTAATAAATAAATGTATATTTATTGTATATATAGTGTCTTATATAGTGTCTACTCTCGTGATTTCCGACTATTGTTTTCAAAATCCATTTTCATTTATCTCTTTGTGTTCTTAAGTGTTTTCATATATATAAATTAAGCTATTTAGTCATGTTCCATATAAATATTCATAAACATTTGCATATATTTGGCATGGCCGCAAAACCATCTGCGTGGTTTCCCAAAAACATAAAAAAACAAAACATCAAATAAGAAAAAAATTGGAGGCCAACAGAAACCACCAAATAAACTGTCATTTTGTGTGGCCAAAAAAAAAGAAACAATCTTTTGGCAATGTATAGAAAAACGAATATCAAATGCTCTTTAAATTGTATGGAACAGATTTGAGAATCAACTAAAAGGAATAATTTTATATATTGAATATGAGTGGAAAGTGTACAAAAATATAAAATATTTAAACGATAGTAACTACTATCACAACTATCGTATAGCTACTTGCCTGATTTATAAATTGCGCTGTGGTTTTTTTTCTATTTTAATTAAGTGTAAAAACTCTACGAAAGGGCAGAGATATATGCAAAAATTGTATAAGCTTAAGATTTATGCGTTTGCCAACACACACACACACACACACACACACATACACACATACATATATGTATTTAGTGTTTGCTTGGGGTGTTTATATCATGCTTTTTTCGCACTGATTTATGCCAGGGCCATTCTGTGGGGGCGTCGCGCTTTAAATTGTGGCCGCATTTTGGCCAGCCACAACTATTGAATAATATGAATATATATATGTACATTTATATAGACATATATATACACCGAGTGGGACAACTGATTTACTGCGAGCTTATTCAAAGGGTGGAGTTAACCAACCAACCAGCAGAGCAGGACAAAGGGAACTCTTCCTGGTAACATCATCTATCAACACTTGTTACGCACCTTTTGGGCCTTAGTTTTGCCATTTACTTGCGGATTCCCACGCCCCAAATTGGGCCAGGACAAAGCACATTGATTTGCTTCCAATTGACTCGCCCGGATTCGACTTGGATGGAGGCGAAGGAATACCGAATGTTTTGTAAACATTTTTCCAAAAACATGTCAATGGTCAGTCCAACCCATTGTTGAACCAACTGCGCCGAGGTTGACCTGCCGCTTTGTCTGCCATGTGTCTTCCGATTTTCTTCTGTTTTCGTCCTTTCATTACTTTTCATTTTCAGTTTCGTTTTCCTTTTTCAGTTTCTATTTTATTTGAAGGCGGCACAGATGAAACTCAAATTGACTTGTTGCAATGCCTCGCTGTCTTCTGTTTCTCTGTGGCTCCTCGGAATTTCAACGGAATCACACCTTGGTCATCGTCGGGAGCTGTGGCCATCGTCGCATCGATTGGGCGATTGGTCGATTGAAAGAACTGGCTAATTTATTGTCGGGCGGCAAACTCTCTCTGTACTTTCTTTCCATCGGGCGTGCAACAAATTGTCTGTGGCACAATCGAAACAGAAACAGAAACAGTTGTTGTCGTCGGGATTCCACGTGAATTTGCCCTGAATTTATTATTTATTTTAGTTTGTTTCTTTCTTCATTGGACTCGGAACAATGCAGGTGACTACAAAAACTTACTAATGGCATTGGGTTGCTGGACTCGAGCCGATTCTCTGGTATTTCAATTGTCGTTACTGCCCGAGCAAAGGTTGCTCCAGTTACAATTCTATCGGTTTTTATGCTGAAATTGAAATTCAACTGAAATCGATTATGGTGAGTTAAGTTATGTTGATTCGATCTTTCATAAAAAGAGTATGGTATGTTTGGTATGATTTAATTAGATATAAAGAAACTATGAAAACAGTTAAAGCTTAAAGCATAAGTAACAAAACACAGTCAAACCGGACATTACTGTGTCTTAATATTGCACTTAGAATAAGTTAAGTTTAGAATGAAATACATTATCGATGTATAAACACCTAGATCTCAGAAACTAGAGGATTATAACTTGACTCTAAAGAAGAGACACTGAATTAACTGTATTATTGGTCGAATTTCAACATAACAGAAAACTGTGTGAACCGTTTTCTTTCTCTTAATGCAACCTAAAATTTGATTATTTTTTTATTTCCTGAATATTTGTTTTCAGCAAAGTTAACTTGATTATAAAATAGGATGATAATAGGTCCTCTTTGGAGCTTATTTCTATACATATAATATCAAACTGATAAATTAACTAAATAATAAAATAATAATAGATGCATACAATTAATTTATATACTATTCAACTCTCTAATTATATTTAAGTTACGAGGGTCGTTTGATAAGTCCGTGACTTTTTGTATTTGCCGCGCACCTGCTCTAAATACAACACTGCTCCTGTCAGCAGTTATCGATTAACAGCTGACTGTAAAATTTTGAGAAAGCTGCGTTTCTTAGTTTGCGTTTTATAGGCATTGAAAGCAGACGATCTCGTGAATTTTAACGAAAATGGAAAAAAGTGAATTTCGTGTGCTAATTAAGCATTATTTTTTGCGTAAAAAATCCATCACCGAAACCAAGGAAAGACTTGATAAATATTATGGGGACTCTGCACCATCAATTTCAATGGTTAAGAAATGGTTTACTGAGTTCCGTTGTGGTCGTACCAGTACAAGTGATGCCGAACGTTCAGGTCGCCCAAAAGAGGTCGTCATGCCAGAAATCGTCGACAAAATCCATGGAATGATATTGGATGATCGGAGAATGAAAGTGCGTGAGGTAGCTGAGGCTGTAGGCATCTCAACTGAACGGGTACATCACATTTTACATGAATATTTGGACATGAAAAAGCTTTCCGCGCGATGGGTGCCGCGATTGCTCACACACGACCATAAGCGCAACCGTGTGACCATTTCAAAGGAGTGTTTGGCGATGTTCAACCGCAATCCAAACGAATTTTTGCGCCGTTTCGTTACCGTAGACGAAACATGGATCCACCACACCACACCAGAGACCAAAGAACAATCAAGACAGTGGGTTTCTCCGGGTGAACGTGCACCAAAGAAGGCCAAGGTGGGTCTGTCGGCCAACAAGGTCATGGCCACAGTTTTTTGGGATGCACAAGGTATCATTCACATCGATTACCTTGAAAAGGGTAAAACGATCACCGGCGAATATTATTCAGAGCTTTTGGACAGATTCGATATTGATTTGAAGCAGAAACGACCGCATTTGGCGAAAAAAAAAGTGCTGTTCCATCAGGACAATGCACGGGTGCACACGTGTGTAGTCAGCATGGCAAAATTTCATAAATTGGGCTACGAACTGCTACCCCATCCAGCATATTCTCCAGATTTAGCCCCTGTGACTATTTTTTGTTTCCAAACATGAAGAAATGGCTCGGCGGTAAGAGATTCGGGTCAAATGAAGAGGTCATCACAGAAACAAACGACTATTTTGAGGGCCTTGAGAAAACCTATTATTTGGAAGGAATAAAAAAATTGGAAAAACGCTGGACTAAATGTATAGAGCTAAAAGGAGATTATGTTGAGAAATAAAACGCTTCTTTGACGAAAAAAATATATTTTATTCAAAAAGTCACGGACTTATCAAACGACCCTCGTATATACATATTAGTATAATTCGTATTCCTTCTGCACTCCTTAATTAGTTTGAGTTATTTTTTGTACTCCTTCTTCTCACTTTCCCATCGTTTTTCATTGTAAAGTTCTTCAAGTAAAGGCTTTAAGCAGTCGCTGATTTATGCGCTCGCTGCCAGGTATTTGTGGAGTTCTATTAATGAGCCACCCCTTATTCTCTCTCTCTTTCTCTCCACCTCCCCTTGGCTCACACCACCCTCCCCCTCATCATCATTCTTTGCCAGTTGTCACTTAGCATAAAGAAACAATTAAAAAATTGCCCAAAAAGCCAAAATGCTTTTGGGGGTAGCCGCATCAGGCAGCGTCAGTCAGAGTAGGATGGAAAGAGAGATAGAGAGAGGGAGAGAGAGGGAGAGAGTCAAAGAGAGGGGGAGTTGCTGGGAATTAAGTGCACCCGATGGTGGCATTTGGAAGGCGCAAAAGCGCGAAACTCATTAACTTGTGTCAGGCGCAGAGAGGCCCAAGAAGTTCGAGAAGAACTGCTGCTGCTGTTGGCAGCACCACAACCTGCCAACCCCCCTCCCGCCCTCTCCCTCCGCCTCCTTTCACTCATCCCTGTCAGCCAAGGAAAGTGCGAAAATTATCATTATCACCAATCCAGCTGAAATAAGTAAGCAGGAGGCTGGAGGGGGAACCGGGGCAGGCCCAGCATTGTTGCGCTTAATTAACAAGCGGGTTGTGGGCCAACAAGGGGATGGAGAGAGTGGAGGGGAGTGGGCAGGGCGGGGGATTGTTGTAAACGCAAAGTACTAATCATGAAAATTAAAAATAATTAAAACTTTTCTTTCAATTTGCCTTCAGCTGCCTTTGGCTTTTGTCAAGTGAATTTCCTTGGAGGCCATAAAACGTTGCCGGAAATGTTGATAAAGTGCCCCAGACTAGGCAGGGAGATGTGCCTGCTGTGGGAGGATTGGGTGTGTGTGAGGAGGGGGGAGTTGGTTGGGGGATTTGGTAATGGCCGCCGCGGTTAAATGGCGTTCCAGCGATTTTAATCACAATTTACGCGCCGCTGCTAAAGGGTTCGTTGTGCTCGTAAATTATCACAGCAAGTGATGGCAGAGAGCACAATAGAGGGGGTACAGGAGTGGGGGGAGTGCTGCACTGAAGAGGATTTATATTATGGCAAAAAAGGGAGGCCTGTTTGTTTAGAGCAACATGTTCTTGCGGCAGGATTAGCGCAGCCTGAGCCGCAGGCAGGTTAAGACGCAAAATCGGCTCAACTTAAATTTGTCCCCAGATTGCTTACGCTGCCTCGAGTCGTGGCAAGTCTCCCAGGTGCCCTTGCTGCTGCCACTGCCACTGCCACAGCATCAGCTTCAGCTTCAGTTATTCAGCCTATTTGTCAGTTGATCTGTCATCTTTCGCCGCCGGCTCTATTCATTCATGGGAACCTGCTAATCACCTCGTAATCGGCTCTGTAATCAATCTGCCTCTGCCCCTGCCTGCTGCAACTTGCCAGCGTCGCATTGCCACAGGTTGCCAGTGGCAAGTAGGAGGACAACTTTCCCATGTCCTTTAGCCAGTGTCCTTTTTGCCGCCGTTATCTGTGCGAAAACCGATCCCAGGCGAGCTGCTTGCGCACGGTTAGCTGCATTGTCCTTTTCTTGAGAGACACTGAGAGAGAGACAGAGAGAGAGAGAGTGAGTGAGGGAGATTGAAAGAAGGAGGAAAGCAGAGCGTATGCAAGATGATGCATTATGCACTTCCGACTCTCATCGACGGCTAAGCCGCTTAGCCAAGTGTCCTGCACTGATCCCACTCTCTCTCCCTCTCCCTCCCTCTCCCCCTCTCTCTCTCTCAGCTACTGCTGCTGGCTGGCTTCTGGATTGCCGCATTGTTCATGCTGCAGCTCCATGCTGCAGTTTGACATTCGCCTTCATCCTTTGTCCGTCGGTTTAATGCATTTTAGCAAATGCGCTTGACAGCTGAGGCAGGCTCAGTGTCAGCGTTCCATCATCTTCGACGGCGCATTTTGATCCTCGAGGCGGCTTCTTTTTCGGCAGCTGACGAGGCTCCCCCGCAGCCCCTTCTCACGCTCTACTCTCCCATCCTGCCTCCCTTTCCCTCTCTCTCTCTCTCTCTCTGTCTCTTTCGCTCGTTGTCTGCCCCACTTGACCCCGTTAACCACGCTGACCACGCTCTGGAAGCAGCTAATTATGTAATTAAGTTGTCAAAGTGTTCTGCGCCTCGTCGCCGTTTTGGCCGCGTCAGTGCGTCAAGCTGCTTCACTGCTGCACTTCCCCCAAGTGGCTAATCAATTTTATGCTTCCTTCTATGGCTATATTCCCCTCTCCTCTTCCCCCTCCTCTCTCCCCCTCTCCACTCTTCCCACTCGCCGTTGCGGTTGACCAACTACGCTGGCCATTCATTTGGAACTCTATAGCAACTCTTGGACATCTTGGGCAGGCGGCATCTTGAGCGACGCAACGCAGCGAGGCATATCATAGCGCACCCTAATCCATGATATGACTCGCAGGGGGCGTGGCCAACAGCTGCCGCTCTCTGGGCCCCTGAAGAGTTCAAGTGTCTTTGCTGCAAGATTTGGCTAAACAAGTCGTCGTTTAACTTTAGGAAAGTTCTAAATCTATCGATTCTATCGATTAATACGATAGTATTCATGCCAATTGTTTCACAGTTCATTGTAATGTAATTGAATTTGAAATTAAGACTCAACACCTCCTCTTAGGTTTAGAATACGTACATACATATATAGAGTAACTAGTTTAGTTCTTCAACAAAGAAAAGAGCCCCAAGAATCTATTCAATTCTTCCTTTTCTAACACATTGTATAACTTTCTTAACCTTATTCTTTACCATCATGCCTTTATTTGTGATATAAATAAGTAAAGTTCTTATTTTCAATTCCTTTAACATTTCAAATAAAACTTTTAACATCATGTAGATTTTGCTGAGGTTCAGTTTTATATCTTAAATTCCAGAATTTTCTTTTAGAACTCTTAGAATTATGTATTCAATTATAATAAAATATGGTACACTTTATTTAAAAACATTTTTAAATGTTAGTTTGATTGACTTTTATACATGGACATTATGGGTACAGGCCTAAGTCAACATTTTCTACTTAGAAATATGAGCAATATAAAAAATATTTTGATATTAAACAATGAGGACAATAGGGACAATATGGGAACATTCATACATTTATTAATAGGTAAAAAAAACCCAGAAATTTTAAATATTGTTAAATTTCTTGCTGTATTAAATGAAGTTAATACTTATTACATCATACATATGCATCACTACTTTCTCATGAAATTTAATATTAAACCGGTTTGTAATTTATTCTATTCATATCCATTTTAGTCATATACCTATGTATCGTACAGTTGGAAACTTTAGAACATACCGGAGTATTTTTAAACCCTTCGACCATTCAAAATTGTCAAATATGAGTATACTAAATTTGTTCAATTTACATCTTGATTTCCCATAAATAGATCGTTTAATATAATATATCATGTTATTGCATTATTACCATACTTTTTTCATTCGAAAATCATGCAACATTGTATAGTTAATAAATAACTAAGTAAGTGTAACTTAATGAATCTAAAATTAACTAATAACATTGTGTTATAATTAAATGAATATATTAAAATAAAAAATCACTCAATGTCTTTGAACAAATTTTATAATTTATTTATTTTTTAAGTTTACAAGAGAACACAATAAATTACTTACTCTGTTTTATTTGTTTATATTTAAATTGATATTAAATTTAAATCATTTAGGCATTAGTTCAGCTCCGTTTCGATGGCACAGTTGCAGTTTCTCTTGGGGCTGGGTAACCCCTTATTGCGTGGCAATTATTGGATTCATTTAAGCGACGCGTCGTTCATTAATTCGATCGACTACGCAAGTTTCTACTTAAGTGTTTATGTTTCTTGCCTCGTTGCCGTTGCAGTTGTTGCTACTGTTGTTGTTGTTGCTGTTGTTGTTGTTGAGGCAGTTGTTGTTGCTTTAACTGTTGCCCTTTGTTTGGCTACATGTCGCTTTTCGCTGGCACGACTGGCGCTGCCACCGCTGCTGCTGCCGTTGCTGCATTTTGACATTTTGACGAAGAGGAAATGTCACGTCACGTCGTGTTTTGCCGCACACCTCCAATTTCCGGTTGAATGAGCCGCCACCGTCGTCGTCGTCGTCGTCGTCGTTGTCGCCGTTGCCAACGCCAGGCGCGACCAACGTTGCGTGGGCGAGCAGCAAAACCCAACAGCAACAGCAACACCAACTCGAGCTGCAACTGCCACTGCCCTACTCCGAGTCAGTTGTCGATGCCACTGCACGTTGCACGTTGCAATCAAAAATTGCACGCACAAAATCATTGCGGACTTGGCTGAGCCTCAAACTGCAACTCGTGTCTCTCTCTTGCTCGTACTTAGTGTTAGTCTGCATCCCCCCCCCGTCCCTTCCCCCTTCACTCTCCTCTTGCGACGCCCTCTGTAGGCTGCTCGGTTTGTTAGGTTGGTCGATTGGTTAGCATTTCTGGTCGTTTTGCGGATGCAGCCAGGCCGAGGCAGAGGCGACAGTTGAAGGGACACGAGGAGGAGGCCACGTTTTGTGGTGGAGCCTCTGAGCCTGATTGGGGACTGCCACTGGCATTGGCACTGGCACTGGCACTACGGCTGCTTGCAACGCATTTAGCAGCCAGTTAGGAGTAGAGGTCTAAGCCAGGCAGCAACCTCGAAGTCAAACTCGAATTATGTCTCAGCATCAAATCGTGAAAAATGTTCTACTTACTCAAAGTGAACTTGAGCTGGCGCCATCTGGCGCACGGCGTGTGCAACTTAAATTAGACTGTTTTTTATGCCAGTCAAAAGCACTTTTTAAACTGTTTAACATACCTAAAGTAAAGTTAATTTAAGTTATTCAAATGTGCAAATAAATAAATAAATTTTCAATTTAAATTTTCTTGTTTTTTTCGCATTTGAAAAAAGCCCACGAACTGCAGATGGCAGCAAAAGCGATTGGAAACTTTTGCGTGGCATTAAAAAACGCGCCCTCTCATTTACCCGATGTCGTTGGTGGAGCGCAGGCGCCATCTGGCGGCAGTTGTTGGCAAACAGACGAGCATTTTTATTTAAAATGGCGAAAGCTTTGGCGCCATTGCCGCTCTCCGTTTGGATTAAAAAGCGAAAGGGTTGCGCGCTGCGCCTTTTGTCTCGGCCCGAAAGTTCTCTGCGGCAGCGCCAAGTCGCCGCAACGGCAGCAAGGACGAACGAGGGATGTGGGCGGGCAATGGGGGCAAGTGCGGGGTGGGGAGTAACGTGGTAAAGGTGGTTGAAAAGGAGCCATGAGGAGCTGACGCTTTTGCGGAAAACTTTACGTTGAAATTGTTGCGCTTCATTTAATTGTTTTAGTTTCGCGATGTTCTGTAGATAGATAGATAGGTAGATGGATAGATATATAGATAAGTGGAAAGAAAGGTTGATAGATAAATAGAAAGAAAGGTTGATAGATAAATAGAAAGAAAGATAAATAGATAAGGTTGATAGAAAGATTGATAGATAAATAGAAAGAAAGAAAAATAGATAAGGTTGATAGAAACATTGATAGTTAGATAGATAGATAGATAGATAGATAGATAGATAGATAGATAGAAAGATAGATAGAAAGATAGATAGATAGATAGTTAGATAGACAGATAGAAAGATAGATAGAAAGATAGATAGATAGATAGATAGAAAGATAGGTAGATACGGGTGTTAGAGGAAAAATTAATAGATGGCCATAAAGATTGACAGCTAAATAGGTTAATTGATAGATAAATAAAAATATATTTAGATGGATACATACTCGTAAATACAGAGAAAGATAGATAGCTGGATAGATGATATACACCGATAAAGAATGGCTACCTACAGCATGCCGAAAGTTGTATACCCTTGCAACTCCTTATCTCCTTCGATTGTTCTAATTTACATACGAGTATATATATATATATATATATATATTTTGATAAGGATTCCTTCACAACTGAGAAACTTGTTTGCGTTGCAACAGACGGACACATGGACAGACGGACAGGGCTAGTTGGATTACTTTGTTGATCCTGATTCAGAATATATATACTTTAAAGGGTCAGATATGTCTACTAAGGTGCGCTGCAAACTTCTGGCTGAAATTAATGTACCCTCTGCAAGGGTATAAAGATATATAGATGGATAGATAAATATAGAGGAAGATAGATGGATAGATTATATATATAACGACAGATCGAGTTGAACAAGGAGTATATATAAAGATAGAATATAGAGTATAGAAAATAGAATATATAATATAAAGTGAAATGTAAATTTAGATAGAAAGATATAATATAATAAATTAAAAGATGATGAAGAGGTATCAGCAAGGGATGTCTTATCTACACGTATGTGTTTCCATTATCACTCATATTGTTTAATTAAGTTTCTGTTGGTTCCATTTAGATATTCGAATCTTTTCCATCTTCATATTATCTTCTAAGATGTTTAGCATACAATATATTAAATTGGTATATCATTTGTGCGTCTTCAGTCTTCAATCTATAGAACGATCCCACAACGTTTCTCAAGTCTTTTTGCCACTTGATTTGCTATCATATGTGTGTGCGGCAAGTTGACTTGACGTGGCCGGACAAAGTTGCCTGGCCATTTCCCCCCTCCCTCCCCACCTCAAATGCCTTTCATCTTTTATGTCTGCCTTGTGGTTGACGTACAGTCAGCGACGCATTTGCGACACAAGGCGTGCCACGGAAGGGGGGCAAGTAGACGAGTGGGGCGTGTTTTAATCAAGCTTATTAAGCTTTACCCCCGAATCGAGAAAAAAGTGTGAAGTGTGCAGGCGACAGCTGACGGAAGAGTAAATACCCTATAAGAAAAACAAGATAGGCAAGATGAGGTGAAGAACTTCAAGGAGTTAAGTGATTTTCCATAATTAAGAATCGAATATTCGAACTCCATTCAACTGGATGTTCGATTGATCTTCCGGTTGATGGGAACTTTTGATTAGAAGACTGAGAACGATAATTACCCCATTGGCTGTGCTAGTGCAGAGGGGGCAGAGGCAGGAGCTCGTGTATAGTCCAATCGGTTGGTTTACCCGTTGTATACCGTTTGTCCGTCTCCGTTTGAATTTACAATCGATTTATTTACAAGGATGTTGCAAGCAGCAAGTGCAGGCGAAATGCTTTGGCAACTTTTGTAATGAAAAACATACAGAGAGGGGGGCCAGGGGGAGGCTGCTCTGCTCCTGTCTGCACATGATGTGTGTGTGTGTGTATGTGTGCTGACTTTGCTCATTAAATAAAGGCAGAGACCCTTGCAGCAGGATTTAAAAAAGAAGCGAGTGCAGGGATTGGCTTTTTAATGCCACTTGGTTTTTTACCTCCCCCACATGCCTCATGCCCCACATGCTACCGGTTGCTGCAAGGCGCAGACATTGAGCCATTTCCACATCCCTTTCCTGCCCTGCCCCTGCCCAGCTCAACCCCAAAGCAGTTGCCCATTCCCAGCTGTTTGTTCTCCTCGTCTCGCCTCTGACGGTTTTTTGCGCATTTGCGAATTACACGCATTAATTTTCTTTTGTAACCCTTCTTTGTATTTAGCATATGTTGTGTGTGGGAGAGTGTGTGTGTGTGTGTGTGTGTGGGTATGTGTGAGACTACTTAATGAATTGTTACACATGTTTCGAACAGCAATAATAGCAACAAAGTGCGCTGCTTTGTCTACTCATTATGTCGATATTGTTCTTGTTGCCGAGCGCCTTTTTTAATTGCAAGACTTTTAAAATAACGCCAAAAAAATACAGAGTTGAAGCTTAAACAAGTGGGGGGGATTGGAGAGTGTATGTCGAACTAAGCGATACCCTAGGGTGGCATTGGGAATGAGTTTGCAATGTACTATATTTGAGTTGGGGCAGCTGCGTGAAATGGGAATAGATAGCAAATCGTTTCAACTGTACTGACAGAACAACAAACTATATGTATTTGGTAAAAGAACTGATAATATGTAGATATTATAGTAGATATAGCAGACAAATATTTCTGCTTAATGAAATACTTATACATGATAAACATATGTGTATCTTTTAGATGATTACTCAAGAATATCTTTAGTATCTCAACTAGATAGCTGAATATAAGTTTAAAGAACATAAGGTCTACTTTTCTTTTAGTCATTATGCTATATGCTATATAAGATTTTATTTTAATTGAGGTTATCTTTATCTTTTATTAAGCTAAATTATTATACATCATGTCATCTACAAAGTTGAATGCAGCAGGGAAACTAGGCTGGTAAAGGCGTGTTAATTTTTTCAGGCAACTTCAAAGTCGCATTCTTGTTTCCTTTGCCAGGCACGGGGAAGCAGGAGATCCGCTTCCGTGCAAGGAAATTCAAGTAAGGATCCGTATAACGTACAGCATGTGTGGTCTGGCCGAGGATCCCGATCTGAGAGTTGCCGCTTCTGTTTGTTGTTGCAGGACGACGCACTCAAGTGGCCACTTGAGGCCGCCAAGCTGTCTGTGCCGACAATGCCGCCCGGCTGGACGCAGTCAGCTCTGCTTCCGGCCCTCGCAAGTGGCGGTCAACCAACAAACATTGGCCGCCCACTTGACCAACGTTCGTCCTGCTCCTGGCAGCAGCAGATCCGGGTGCGATGCGGATTGATGCGGGTCCGCAGCAGACAAACTGTCTGGCGGCATCGGAACTTTGGCTATCGCATTTCAAATCCGACGATGGAGTAGCCTGACGCTAATGTCGATCGTGTCGCATTATAATTGATGATCTGTTGTTTTTAAAAGAGAGAGAGAGATTGCTGAGACATCAGCTCTATGATTTATGGCACCCAAAGAGAAATGGAAACAGTTGGAGAGTGGCATTTCTAGTCCGTGTTGTGAGTTGGGCTAATGGAAAGTGCCATCCCTAGTCGATAACAAATGATGCGATTGTTGATCCCACGTTCGACTTGGCAGGGTAAACAGTTTGGCATTTTAGTAATTAAAGAAAGTATAGGGTTACCTTGAGACTACGATAGAAAACTTATGTCATCTTCAAGTTTAATTTTAAAACTTTAATTGTAATTTCTTCCCCTTTAAAAGTGGTTTATTCTTTTTTGTTTTCTTTTAAAAATAATTTCTGGAATTGTTTAGGAGTTCTGGAAACTATTTTATGCCATTTATAGAGACAGCCAGTATTAATGAGAACTGACAGAAAATCGGTTAAATTGTATTAGCAAAACAAGAATCTATATTCAACTTAGTACATCTTTTTCATCTTATTATGAGAAGATAGGCACTATATACAAACATGTGTGCTTGATTTAATATTTACATATATCTTTCTTATGATAACTGAAGAACATAGTTTTAATCTTGACTTTAATGCATAGAGATATATTTTATATAAGATGTTTTCTTAAATACGATTTTATTTGAGTCTTGTCTAATCAGTTAAATTGACGAACTTGTGATTTGTTCCCCTTGAAACGTGATTTCTAGTTTTCTAGAATTCTTTAAAAGTTCTATAACTTTTCTATTCCATTTATAGAAGCGAAAGGGACAGCTATATCCAGTCTTATGTAGAAATCAGACTGCTCTAGCAAACTTAAGCTTCATTCTTTCTCTTCAGCTCGCTTCCCTTTTGGGATAACAACTGGTTGGACGGCTTTTCAAACATCAAGCGGCTTCTGCAAGATAACAACAAAGCATCCACACAAACATAATTAATGAGCAAACAGGCAGCACACACATACTCACACATGCTGAAAATTACCCCTGGCAGCGCGGCACAAAACTTAATTTTAAATTGTATAGATTAAAAGCCTCATAGTTTAGTGCAGACAGTGAGAGCTCGTATGCTCGACTGTGATATACCCACTACCCAACTGACCAAAACGACTTCTGAAATATATAACATCTATGTTTGGCGTATTTTGTGTTGCATACTATGCAGGGAATTGCCTAGAAATCAGTACCTTTAAACTATTTCTTCAATAACTTCTATGTTAATTGTCGAATCGTAACCAAATCACAATCAGAAATTATTTGGACGTTGATAAATCTTGTGTTTACCAAAATTGAACTGTCCTTCATTAAAAGAACGCATGGAATTCGGTTTTGATCGATTTACGGGGCGGCAAGGGGCGTGGTCAAACTCTTAAACAATCATGCAATAATATCACATATTGACACCAAATTTGGTAGTCCCAGCTATTATAGTCTCTGAGATCTTGGTTTTCATACGTACGGACAGACAGACAGACAGACAGACAAATAAACAGACAGATAGACAGACAGAAAGACAGGGCTATATCAACAACTCTGTTGATGCTGATTATGATTATATATAGTTTATGGGGTCTGCCACTCCTCTTCTGCTTTATAACTACTTATAATACCCTTCTGCCCTATGGGTAGCGGGTATAAAAGACACACTTCCGTGTGTGTGGAAGTGTGTGGGAGTGTCTGTGCTCGTCTGAGTGACAACTGAGACAGCGCGCTGTCTCTCGCGCGCGCTGTCACATTTGACAAATTATCAGCGTCATTGGCAGCGACTTTGACGGGTTGCTCTGGTTGCCTTCCAGCCAGTAAGGGGGTACCCTTAACCCCCGCCTGATTAATGCGATAGTTTCGCAAGCCTCTTGAGCTTGTGGCATGAAATTAATTAAACATTTTTCAACTAAAACTTGCTAGCTCTGCTACTATTACTTTCCCTTCCCCTCCCAGCTCTGCCCTCTGTTGATGAGCTAAGCCGAGAGCACTAAGAGTCAATCATGTTGGGGAACAATGAGGATCAGCATGGCCTGAAGGCCTGTCAGCACCCTCGGCGTTCTCTATTTACCTTCGTCTTTTTTATGGAAACATATTGCTTGGCTATTTCTCTCTTTTTTACAGAGAATTTGTTAATTCCACGTATTCCCCATGTGCCAAAATGTAACAACTGTCGATCGACGCACGATCGTCTTGTGTAAACAGAGGTACGAAGGAGCTGCAGATGAAGAGGGAGAGAGAGAGAGAGGGAGAGGGGAAGGGGAGAACAACAACAGAGCGACAGATGAAATTTAATAACACTAATAAAGCTATAGAGCTCGAAACACGGGCCAACGAGGCCCGACGGACGAGAGAAGATGAAGAAGGACGCTTGGCGCAGGCGTATAATAAATCAATTAACGAAGAATCAATGGGCACAGACGGGGGAAGAAGAAGACGTGGCAGCAGCAGCGTATTAACTGTTAGATTAGTAGGGAGCAAGGGGCACAGGGCACAGGACACAGGGCACAGGGCTCAGGATCTTGGGATCGTTGTATTTATTGTTTACAGTTCCGGCTGGACGAGCGTGCAAAGGATGCGCAACGTTGCGAATGAACCATGACGAGAGAGAGAGAGAGAGGAAGCGGGGGAGAGAACGGGGACTAAAGTGAGGATCAGGCGGACTTGCAGTTGGAGCAGAGAGAACAAGAGGCGCAGGCAGAGGCACAGAGAAGGGAAACAGGAAATGGCACGCGTTTAAAGAGTGTCAATTAGCGCGCGCGCCTCGGCTTACTCCTTTGTTGATCCGTTCCCCCTTCGGGCAAGGAAAGCAGCCAAGCAGGCATGGAGGCATCTGGCATGGCTCGCATATCCTAAGATTCTCATATCCTCATATCCCGTGGCACCCACACACGTCGAACTGTTAATTGTTAAATGGTAAATTTGCTTTGTTAGCAGCGCCACGCGATGAGCCAGAAAATTGAGAAGGTCCTTAGTGCAGAAGGAAACAAAATATTTATGTTTTTATTGCAGCTTAAATCGCATCGAATTCGTTGAGGGTACTGCAAGTAGGCAGCCTATTCGAGTTCTTCTTCTTCATTCCTATTACAGCCCCTCATTACTTTTGATCATAGTTTGAAGTGTATCATTTTTGTGTTATAGTTTCGTCTTTAACTTGGCAACAATGACCAGAGGAACGATACAGGCAGATACTCTTGTTTGAAAAACCCTTACAAATACACTAACAGTTTCAAAGACAAAGCCTTGTGCCACCTATTGCTTTCTCACTCTAACACACCAAAAAGTCTTGAACAACTTATGTGTATTGTCCGATACGATTTTAATTTTGAAGAGAGGTAGATATTTTAGTCAGCTAAGTATATGTGTAAGTCAAAAAGTTTTATCACTTATGCACCGCTAACAAATTGATTTTAAAAATTAAATTATTGAATTGCGGGGGCGGTGGGCGAGGCAACCAATATTTTAAATCAACTGTCAGAATATACAGAAACCTTCATGGTAAATATGTATCTAGCTTTAATAATAATAACAGGCGGACATGAGCAAGAATCTTTTTATGTATTTTGTTAAACTATAAACATATATATACATATCGCAAAATATGGCCGTCTTTCCAGTGCTTATCAAGCCTTGTTCCTGTATGGCAAGTGGGTTTGGTAATAATTAGAGAATGATATGCATTTCAATATAGATTAAATTGATAAATCAATCGACTCTGGATGCAATAAAAGAAACTTTAATCAGATACAACTGTTATTAAAATTAAAAACATCAATTAATGAATACTGTTGACCAACTGTACATAATATCAAGTATATTAAATCCATCGATTAAATTTACTGTTCCCTCGATTGTTATAATTATCTATCACACATAGCACGAAAGGAATTGTCCGCATATTTATAATACATCACATTCCCTATCGGAAGCAGCATCTGAAGAGTTTTGCCAACTAAGCATTTTTGTCGTCAAATCTAGCTTGTTTTGAACACGAAAACAGGGGACAGTGGGAAATCTAGCATTTGTTTCTGTCTATCGTTTCTGTTGCCTAACAAAGCGGCGCAATTCGGATTGAGAAAAGTGTTGCCTGCTCTTAGGCGGCTGCTGATATTATACAACACACTGCAGCTCGCTATGAACTGTAGATGGCGCCGCATTTCGGCTTCATGAGGCAGCTGCCATGATCAGTTGGGGTACAATGGGAAATGCTGTGAGAAATATTGAGAAAATATTAAGTAAATTAATAAAACAAAAGAATATAACATACAATACAATAACATAAAAGAAAATCAAAAAAAAAAGATATACTAAAATACAATTAGATAAAATAAAAAGAAATTAAACTTAATAAAAAAATAAAATAAGTAAAATAAATAAAATAAATTAAATTAATAAAACAAGTAAAATAAATTGAATAAATTAAATAATCTTAATAAATAAAATAAATAAAATAAATAAAATAAATAAAATAAATAAAATAAATAAAATAAATAAAATAAATAAAATAAATAAAATAAATAAAATAAATAAAATAAATAAAATAAATAAAATAAATAAAATAAATAAAATAAATAAAATAAATAAAATAAATAAAATAAATAAAATAAATAAAATAAATAAAATAAATTAAATAAATTAAATAAATTAAATAATTAAAATAAATTAAATAAATAAAATTAGTAAAATAAGTTAAATAAATAAAATATGTAAAAGAAATGAAATAAATTAAATAAATAAAATAAATGATATAAATAAAAGAAATCAATATATTAATAAATATTAGAAAATTGAAATTATTAAATTAAATTATTCAATTATAAAATAATTATATTATTAACCAATTACGATTATAAATTAATTAAATCAAAACTACTTGCAGCGGAAATTGGACTACAAATGATGCACGCCAAGTGCGGAATGTGCTGCTATAGCGCACCTAAAGTGCCCAAATAAACAACAATAACAATGCACAGCGGAATCTCCATTTTGGCAACGACACACAAAAAGTGAGAGAGAGAGAGAGAGAGAGAAAGAGGGAATAAGAGGAGATACACAATCACAGGGCAGCAAACATACACACTTACAGGGGGGGAGGGGGTCAAAAATGCAAACAATTGCCACACTAATACAACTAACGAAGTGGACAGTGTCCAAACATGGGCACACTCATGGACGTGGGGGTGGGCGTGGGTGTGGGCGTTAACATAGGGCTGGGCATGGCCGCAGCTTCAGGTTCAGTTCCAGGTCCATGCGACACAACGAAGAAGCTTTGGTCACCCTCAACGGAGTCGAGTCATGAAAGTAAAAGTGAAACTATGTATGGAGTGTGGGTTAAAGAAGAGAGAGAGAGAGAAAGGGGAGGGGGTGTTGGCCATGGGTGGCTAAGTGGAGCAGCGCTAAGCAAGGCAGCATACAAAGCGGAGGCAAAATATGGTCAGGAGTTAAATGAATGAACGGATGAATGAATAAAGGCCACCGCATGTTGTACAAGACTGCCTGTGTGTGTGTGTGTGTGTGTGTGCGTGCGAGTGTATGTGAGTGTGTTCACTCTAGTTTACTTTGGGATTTATGAATGCTTTATGGCGGATATGTCTGGACAAGGTCTGTGAAGAAGGTCGCCGTGGGCCAACTAATTTATTGCCAACTTCCGGCAAAGGCAAATAATTTTGTTTAGTTTTTGGTGTTGATAATGAACGAATGGTCAGCAGAGCAGACGGACAGAAGGCAGAGGGACAAAAGGACAAGCCACCCCATGCTGCTTCTGCTCCCCCTCCTTCTTCTGCTCCACCTCCATCTCCTGCTTCCGGTCAGCAACTCTTAAGCATGCGGTGCCTTTGAAAGGGTTGAGCTTACGAATTTCATTTGGCCCTGGTCGACGCTGCCTTACTGCGCTGGCTGACCACCATTGACTTCAGAGCAGAGCTACCCTTGGGGAGGGACTGACGCGGATGGGGGGAGGCTGAGCGGGACTGGGAGCAGCGGCAGCTGACCAACCCCCAAGCCAAGTTGGGCGATGCTCATTTAATTTTCAGATATTTTGCGCATAAAACTTGCCATGAATTTATTGCTTTTTAAATAAATAAACGAGCAAATAAAGTGAAGAAAAGGACAAGAAGGGAAGAAGGAAGGGGGTTTAGAGGAGAAGGAGTAGAGGAGAAGGAGACAGACTTAGCAAAGCAGCAGCAGCAGGAGCAGCGGGAGAGAGTCTGTTGTAGTTGTGGCGCAACTAATTGAAAGCTACTCAAGTGTGCGCCACACTAAGCAAAGAGGCAGAGGCATAGTTGACAGGGGGAGAGGGTGACACGGGGGCAGGGGCAGCCACAGTATAAAGGGGGGGCGGCTGTGCCTGGCGGGCCAACAGACATGGCGCGTGTTTGCCTAGTTGAGAGAATCAAAACAAATATTTAATTAAAATATGCATCGAGAGATGCCAGCACACACATTTTCTGCCAGGCACACCTCCTACCCTGCCACACCTACTGCCTGCCTTGCTGCCTGCCCCACTGCCTGCCACACTGCCTGCCCCACTGCCTGCCCCCCTGCCCTTTCCTTCAGGGGGTTGCTAATCAAGCGAATTTATCGCCGCCCCTTTTCTTGGCATCTTTCACGTGCTTTCTTTTTTCGTCATCTCTTGAATTTTTGGCACATTATCCAAACACACACATGGAGTCCCCTTTCCCCCCGTCTACTCATCCCTGCGTCGTTAAACAGTGAAAAGCTTTCAGCAGCAGCGCAACCTCAAAATCGTCTGCCATAACTAATTAATGCTACACTAATAGTGACGCCCCCACCCCCTTACCTTACCCTCTCTCTTCCCCTTACCCTCTTTCTTAACCTCCCCCTCCTCTGTACTCCCAGTCGTGCCGCCTTTGGCATTTGTTTCTTTTGCCTTTCGTTTTCTGCTCTGCTTTTTCTGCTTCTTCTTGTTCGTTTTTTCTTATTTCCATTTTCATTTTTTTTTTTGTTTTATTTTTTTGTGCCACCCGAACCCGTTAGACGCCCCCAGAAGCTGAGGCAGCCAACCACAGCCACGCTGGAGGCCGCACCACCGTCGCATCTACCCAAACCGACACTAGGGGGCGCCACTTAGAGACGCGCCCGACGTAGCTGCCAAACTGGCAGCAGCAAATGAAAAGCACGAAAACTTTCGTTTTTCTATTTTTCACAATTTTCATTGCATTGCACTTATTTTCTCCCCTGCCCCCTTTCCTACCTCTCTTCTCCTCCCACTCTCTCTATCTCTCTCTCTCTCTCTCTCTCTCATTCTCTCCTTTATTCCCGACCTACGCCACAATCGAGTCTGTTCTGTGTAGAAAGCGACAGACCAGCATAAGGATGAGCACAAGGACACGGACGAGGAGGAGGACGAGGAGGGAAGGACGAGCACAATGACGAGCTGAACAGGAGCGCAGCGGGGGCAGCTTTGCACTTGCAATTTTGTTGAAGAGCAGTGGTGGAGGGGGTGGTGTGAGGGGGAAAAGGTCTGCGCATGTTCCCTACCAATTGGATTCGCAAAAAATGAAAATGAAACAAAAACTAGAAGAACGATAAAGCGAATCGGGCGACGGCAAGCCGGGTTGCATCATGTGCTGCTGGGGGATGGGGGGGTGACTCAACTAGGGGCTGCATATCCTAGTCTAGCGCACAAAAATGGCGGTAGACATCGTGCAAATCGTATCGACGGCAACGGCACACAGATACGCTGCAAACTATTGCAGTTCCTTATGCATTTCTTATTGTTCTCTGGAACTGTCGAAGCTAGAATTATGAAATTTGTTGTGTAGATTCCTTGATATCAAATACTTTTAAAGTATTTTCAAGAACAAAGCATATCTTCTTTGTCTATGAGAAACATGAAGAACTGTTTGAGGTCTCTATGGAATTATGGGGAATGTATAAGAAGTTGTAATTTAATTGAAACTAGTGCAGTTTTTACTCATTGAACTCATTAGCTATGGAGACTACATATATCAAATTTGGTGTGTAGATGCCCGTATACCTACATATATAGATATATATTTATATATATATATATTTTATATATAATAATATTCAATTAATCATTTCAAATGTCTTCAGTTGAATATATCATGTTGTTGTTCCAGTTTAGTTGGGCACCTCACTAGGATGCTGATCTCCCTCAAGATCAGTTGCACATTAATTGCCAGATTTGCTTTCTTATAGTATCTATAAATCAGTTGAAATGCCTGCATTACGCATACGCAATGTTCGCCCCATAAAAATGACATTTCGCACATTTGTTTACGCTTTTCATTTGCCAAGCTGCCCCGTGCAGCCAAGTGTGCTCGGCTCGTGCAGCGTGTGCCACATGCGATGTTGCATAAAATAAGAAAAATTGTCACCCACAAGTATGCGCACATCCCCCACACCCCGCACACCCTGCACACCCCGCACACCCTTTCACATCCCACACACACTGCACGCTGCATGCCACACACCGCGCGTCGCCTGCCACATGCCGCACACCGCGCCGAGGCGCCACCGAGGCCGTCAGTCAGCCAGTGGCGCACAGCCACAAGTGCAGCACTGGCAGGGGAAGGGGGAAGGGGCTGCCACCTACACTGGCAGCACGCTAGCGAGAGAGGAGGATCCCACCCAGCTGAGCTATAAAAGCAACGTCGTCGGCGGCGGCGGCGGCGGCTGCGGCCCTCTTCCAATCAGCGGATCCCATTTTTCTCGTGCCCCGCAGAGAGTAGAAACAGGCGCAGAAATAAACTAGAAAAACGACTGCTCCGCCTGCGCTGACTGCTGCACAGACAACGGGGCGGCAGGGCGACTCGCCGACTCGATTCGAGTGAGAATAAACAGAGTCTGGCGGGGTCGGAAACGTTGAGTGCGTTGCAGAGTGCAAAGTGCAGAGCAGCGGCTGTCAGGGTTGCCAGCGATGCCAAAGACTGATTGAGACTTGCCTATAGAATGTTATGTGGATAGTAATCGATAGTAATCGATAGTTATTATGCATTTGCTATCGTTGATAAATTGTTAGGTTCATTAAGATTTGCCTATAAAATGTTGCGTAGTAATCGATATAAATAGTGTACTTACTATCGTTGAAAGATTGTTAGATGGATTGAAATTTGCATATAAAATGTTGCGTAGAAAATTATCGATAGTAATAGCGCACTTGTTATCGTTGATGGATGGTTAGTTATCGCTAGTAGTGTCAAATTGATTGATTGCTAATTATCGATAACAGCATAACATAAGTGCGTTAGTAAGGTTAAATTACATTGCTGCAAATATTGACAATTTAGACAAGTGTTGGAAAGATTAATGGCATAAAATTGATATGCAAAATTATAATATTGAATATATTTTATATACTACCCCCTTAGTTTTCAGGTGGTAACTCTAAATATATTAGGTAATTCGCATTTAAATGCTTCCTTTAATTTTGTCATATTACAAATCGATCTAAAATCTTCATATTGTGGGCGTTTCTCTGTGCTGTGCTGCAATGCCAGCGCTGGCAACCCTGTTCTCCTGAGTTGCTCCTACTATTGCTGTGAAATGCAAATTGAGTGCAAATGCTTTGCTGCTCCCGTTTTTGCCTGTTCAGCTGTTTTGTTTTTGGGGCGTATATTTCGTGATTTCTGTGCCACCCTGTAGGCAGTTTTCGCACAGGGTAGCTTAACTACGATGCGTATATGTTATATATTTATAATTATTTATAGTTATATTCGTATAACCAATTGGGTTGCTTAGTTACTTAGCTATCGATAGTAATTGTAGCTATGATACATTTTTAAAATAAAAGCTGTCGATAACCAGCATAATTTTTATATTGTTAGTTATTGATAAAATACCTATGCTATTTTCCTGCTAGTCATCGATATCAGAATAACATTGCTGCACAATTGGTTATTGATATTACTACTAAATTGCTTCGTTATTGAGTGTCGATAGTTTTATCAAACTATTTTCCCTAAATTAATGTGCCTTATTGTTAGTAAACGATATTACAATTTTCTTGTTTTGTTATTAGTTATCGATAGTAATTTTTAATTATTATTTTATATCATTGTTCTAATTCGTCAGTAATATTATATTGAATTCCTTTAGTTTTGCTAGGATGTGCGTGTAGGGTATTGAATAGTCGTTTCCTGCAGCAGTTGTGCCTATATTTAATCCGTTGCGATTGTTGTTTTTGTTGCATTTGCCAGGCACGTGGCGCAAAATGTAAACAAGCCACAAAACTGATGCGCGTAAGAGGCTCACGACGCAAGCGGAAGATAGGAAAGCAGAAAGGAGAAAGAAGAAGGGTGAGAAGAGGGAGGAAAGAAGTGGTAGATGACAGGATATAAGATAGAAGTAAGAATATAGAAAATAGAATATAGAAGATAAAAGATAATAGGTAGGAGATTGAAGATAGAAGACAAAATATACAAGTTAGAAAATAAAAGATCGAAGACAGAAGATTGAAGATAAATGATCGAAGACAGAAGATAAAAGATACAAAATATAAAATGGAAGAAAGAAGAGAGAAAAGAAAAGATAGACTATAGAAGATGGAGGATAGAAGAGAGAAGATAGACGATAGAAGCGAGCAGAGAGAAGAGAAAGGAGAGATAATAGACAAGAAAGTAGAGCCAGCAAAGAGCGAAGAGACAGGATAGAAGAGAAAGGAGAAGAATCAAAGCCTATGAGGATCTCCTCTGTAGTACTCTATAAAGGGGAACTTATCTGGAATCATCCAATATTTATGCTATGCGCTCTGAGAGTACTGTGATAACTCTGTGCACCCTTTCACATATGCAATGGAATTGTTCCGATGCCCCAGCATTGCTTGGCTTGCTTGGGTTCTACTGTAGCCTGCTTGCCTTGCCCTGTCTTGCCTTGGTTTACTTCTGTTCATGCACATTGAGGCTGTGCTGTGCTCTGTGTGTGTTTTCATTTGCATAAGCGGTGCGGTGGCACACACGCAGCACAACTGGCCCCCTGTGCGGCTCCTCCAGCTCCCTCCCTCCTGCCCGCCTGCTCGCCTGCTCGCCTGCTCTTGCTGTCTGCCCAGTCGCCATAAGCTATTGAACTGCAACGTATGGACGAGTGCCATGTGCGTGCGTTGGGGGCACGCATCAAGGGGCGTTTCACCCCCTTCCCTTCTATGTCCTTCCCCTCCTATTCCCCTCCTCCTTCGACTGTACACCTCACTTTACCTAGTGAAACTTGCTTAACTGGTTTCGGTTCAGTTTACTTTCGCCAAAGCAAAAGGGTTGGGGGTAGAGAGCAAGAGGTGGAGGAGGAGGGGGAGAGGTAAGAAGGCAAATGGGTTGCTGGCAGGACTTGTGTGTGCGTGTGTGCGTGTGTGTGCGGAAAACCATTTAAAATTGCTGCAAAAAAGCAACAAAAGTTCAAGCTGAAAGTCGCGCAAGGGTTCGGCCTGGGCAAGGGGGATGGCACACACACACACACGCACACACACTTTCACATAGACATGTTCACACGTACATGTGTGTGCCCAGCTCGCAGTGCGTTGCGTTAAATTAAAACGCGCATGTTGCACACATTAATTGCCAGGAAGTAAATACAGCAACAGCAGCAACAACAACAATGCGCCGGCCAAAGCTTTTTCTAATCATTAACATAGTCGAGTCGGGCACACACACACACACACACACACATACACACTATGTGACACACACACGCATGCCTGCTTGGAAATTAGAAATGCCCATCAGAAAGTACGCGGCGTATGCGTCCTTTGCGCCTCCTTTGCCCGTCCTGAAGTTGGAAAAGGTCGACGGTGACGACGACTGCGACAGCAAAAGCGGCCGTTTTGTGTATAAGGATAATGCTGATGATGGTTGGTCTGCTGCCGCAATCGTCCTGAAGCTGAGGGGGAGTTAAAAACTGAAGTTGAAGCCGCGTACAGTGGGCAGCAGAGAAGAAGTTGCTGCCAGTGTGTATGCGAGTGTGTGTGCGAGTGTGTGTGTTGCAGCACATGTGGCAACAATCGCGTTGCTGCTGCCGGCACTGTCGCCACACAGAGGCTGCCCCAAGCAAGGCACAGTGTCCTCACATCGCTGCAAAGGAGCTAAATTGGTAATAACAAAGATCAAATGCAAGATCATATTTAATACTAAATGCATGATCACATTTAAGATCATAAGAATCATATTTAAGAACATAAGGATCATATTTAAAATCATAAGGATCATATTTAAAATTATAATAAGCACAACAGTTTTTTGAATTGTTTGTTATACCCGCTACCCCTTTGGTAGAAGGATATTATAACTTTGTGCCAACCGAAAATATGTGTAACAGGCAGAAGAAGGCTTGGCAGACCCCACAACAGCTAGCCCAGCATCAATAGCCAAGTCGATATACCCGAAACCTTGATCTTAGAGACTACAATAGCTTGGGCTACCAAATTTGGAGTCAATACCATATATATACATATATTGCGCGTAGATCAAGTTTGTTTTAGAACTTTATCGCGCCCCTTTCCACTCTCGATAACTGATAAAAGCCGAACTGAAAGCCTAAATTTAAATGCAAGACAGTTCATGTTTGGTAGGCACAATAACTATCGACTGCGAAATTATTTCTTAAAATTAGCTTACGATCAGATATATAGCATAGAAGTTATTTAAGAATCAATTTTAAAGAAGTACTGGTTGTCAAACGACTACCTGTAAAGTATGCAACACAAAATACGCTAAACATAGACATTATATACTTAAGAAATTATGTTGGTCAGGTAAGTCGTGGGTATAACACAGTCGAACACACTTGACTATAGCTGTCCTACTAGTTTTCAAAGAGACCCGTATTCCTTTTCAAAATAACTCAATTTATCAGTGCCAACTAAGGCAATACAATTACCTATCCATTTTCCACCTTTGCCCACCTTTTCCATTTCATCAAAATCGGAAAACTATATACGATTGTTTTTAACAGAGTTTTTTTGAGTTTGCCCTCGACCTGCTTTCGAGATTACTCAACTAAACTTAAGCAATTCATTGAAATTAATCAGAATTGCTATATGTTTATAGGCAAATTAAGATTTAATTATGTTCTTTTATAATCTCTAAATATATTTATATAACTTTATAATTACCATAAAATACTCCATATCTTTAAATATATATATTTAGATTTAATATATTTTCAACTAATTTTCGTTTAGTTTCCCATCAGCTTGGGCCACTGTGCAGCACTTGTTTAACAGTAATACATATGTATGTATGCGTATGCGAGTGTGTGTGTAAAATAAAGAACAATCAATTGAAATAGAGTTTTGCTCGGCACTTGCATAGTTAAGTACAGTCTCGCCTGCTCTCTCGCTCTCACTCACTCGTCACACTCGCACTCTCGCTCTGGTCTCGTTCCCTCCCACTTTGCACTCACCTCCAATCAAAACTATCGTCGGGCCAAGGAGTTGAGAGGGTGGGATAGTTGGGGAGTGGGGGTGGGGAAGGGGAAGGGGAGGTGGGTGTAGAGGGAGAAGAGATGAATGGGAGGGGGACGGCCAACAACGTTTGCAAGTTTAGCAACCCGCAATGTTTCAAGTCGAAACGCAGCTACAAACTAATGCGGCAAATGGCGCTGCTGCTGCTGTTGCTGCTGCTGCTGCTGGTGATGGCTATGCGATAGTTTTCCCAATAGTTTAAAATCCATTTTATATGCAAAACTACTTCACACACACTCACACACACACACACACATACACAGAGGCAGGCAGGCAGGCAGAGAGAGAAAGAAGGCGGAGAGCAGTCTCAACACTCTGCTCAGCGCTTGAGTTGTATATAATTTTGAGCGGCGTTTTGTATTCTCTAACTATATGTATAAATCTGCCAACTATGCGATATATCTACACACACTACCATGAATGTTGCTTGTATATTATGTAAAATGTTGCAGCGAACATTTTGTCGGTGGATGTTGCTGCTGCTCATTGCTGTTGCTGTTGCTGTTGCTGTTGCTACTGTTTGTTGCCGCTGCTGCTGCTGCTGCTGTTGTGCTGCTGTTGTTGTTGTTTATGATAATGAGCATTTCGCTCATGTGGGCCACACCAACACACACATACACACACACACAGCGTACATGGCACACACATTAATATAGCCATCTCGCTTCATTTGCCAAACACAGTTGCCCCCAGCCCCCACAGCCAGCAAAACCACCAGGCCTGCCATATGGGTGTGTGAGTGTACGTGTGTGTGTGTGTGTGTGTCTGTTTTCTGGGTGGTTTTCACTCGCACAACCCGCTTGATAATGATGCAAAATTTATGTATTTTGTGTAGAAATGAAACCTGATTTTCAGGCTCTGGCCAAATGAGTGAAAACAAGCAAAGCGAGTTGCGTACAAGGGGAAGAACCACCGACCCCCCCCATCCCATAACCGCTGTGGCAACCCCTTTCCACTCCCGCTCCCTGAGAGCGCGCCATTGAGCCGCAAACTGAGTAATGAGCTGGCGCTGAGTGAGAGGCAACCCTTGACCAAGTGACCAGGTCCAGTCCAGACCAAGCAGCGAGGCACCTAACCCTGCTGCTTACTCTACACCATCCCCTTCCCCTTTCCCCCTCCCTACTCCCTTCCTGCCTTCACTTTGTGCTTGTTTATTTCAAATTTTTTAATTTCTTTTTTCTTTTTTTTATCTCGACTTGAACTCCAAATTCGGCAAAGCTCGTTCGAACTGACCAGCAACGTAGTTGTTTCCGTTTCCGCTGCCAGTCGAGGCGCGCGCGCACACATACACAGGCACAGGCGCAGACATAGACAGACACACTCGGCTTATCGTCGGTTTTAATTGTTGCATAAATCTGTAAACACACACAAGACGAGCGCGCGCTCTACAATTTGCGCTCAAACTCAATTTCCCTTTTGAGTTATTTAAAACAAAACACACATGTGTGTGCGCCGTGTGTGCGAGTGTGAGTGCGAGTGTGTGTGCGGTCTCTCATTTATACGCCCACACACACACACAGGCAGACCGAACGACGTTGACGTCGTCGTCGCGCTGCTTTGAAAATTTGAAAAGTTTTTTGTGTGAAAATTTCGAAAATTTTCACTGAGCATTTCGTGTGCGTGTTATCATTTGCAATTGTGCCGTTAACCGGTTCAAAGCGCACGCACGCACGCAGCAGCAGCAGCAGCAACTACAACAGCAGCAACTACAACAGCAACAGCAGCAGCAAAACAACAGCAACACTAAAACGGACTTACAATCGTCATTGTCGTGCTTCGTTTTGCTGATTCGCCTCGCGCTCGTTTCGTTGCTCGTCTCGTGGCTCGTGTGCGCGACTCGTTGGTCGGGGCAAGTGTCGGTGGCAGGAGAGGCAGGTGCAAGCTGCCGTTCGGCAAGTGCAGCGAGGCGCTCGTGTGCGCTCAAAGCGGCTTCGTGTGTTGCCCGATTGCACTTGGAGCCCAAACACGGAGCAGCATTGGCCGCATCCGCAACGTGGCATCGAGACATCGAGGCATCGGCAACGTGTGCCAAAGCCATCGGCAACTGCAAACGGCATCGGCAGCAGCAGCAGCAGCAGCATCGGCACGGCAGCATCGTCAACAGCATCTGGAGCTGCCTGCTCCATGTTTCACTTTGCATTCTGACCACTAACTCGCCGGCCGCGTTTCCGCACCGCTCCGGGCGCACTCAGGTTACCCGTACACACGTCGTACATTACGTCAAATTCGCGTAGATTCGATTGCGATTGCGATTGCTGGTTTGATTCCATTTTGGGAATTGTATTTATCTATTTTTTTTTTTGGGCAACTTCTCTTTCCACCTCTTACTACCCCCCACCCCACCAAAACGCAACTCTGTGTGTGTATGTGTGTGTGTGTGTGTGATTTTTTGTGTTTGTGTGGATTTGTTACTCATGTTGTTTGGCTCGTTTACGGTTAACATCAAGTGCGGCCACAAAGGGCAACTGCAAGTGCAACTGCAACAAATAAAGCCACAACAACAATAAACAACAACAACAAATAAACCAATTGTGAAAACAGCAGAGCGACAGAGACAGCAAGGCAGCAGCAATTCCAAAATAAGGTGAGTTTTTTATTGGGTTTTTAAATATTTACTAAACATACTCGTATTTTAAGTGCAACATGCTGCGGGTTCTAAGCAAGAAGGGGTTGAAGCATTCTATACATTTTAGAACTATTTCTTTATTAGTTTATTTGATTGTTGACATTAATCAAATAAACTAATAAAGAAATACAAGTAGAAATAAAATTACATTTAAATTATATATAATTATATATATAACTGAAAGTAATTAAACGAAATTGATAGATTTAATTTTTTGAGGTATATTACTGTAATTTGATAAAACATCTTTGAGATATTAGAATCTGATCCTTTCTTAACTGGGGGCTTACTTGCAGCATATCTTATATAGTTTCATTGGCATTATAGGAGATAAACTGGCTGACTTTTTAAAGTTCTTTACAAATTCAAACCGGTATCTTATGAGAATTTTTCTTATTGAAGTGTTTAATAGAATGTAGTAGTTATTACGATATCATATTATATATTATTTAATATATAGGAACAGGCTGTTGATGTTGTTTTTAATCTCCGGAAAGCCGTTTTCGTTTTTTTTTTGTATAGCTTTATGCAAATTTTCTGTTATTGTTGTTGAGTAATTTAACTTCTATTAAAATATATTTTCCAACTGCTTGAATGTGTTATAAAGGCCGAAAATAATGCTTGCGATTTCAAGTAAATATTTCAAAATATATCTGGTTATATAAAGTATCTTTTCATTGGCGCTTTACTTAACTTTTGAAACATATTGTGCAGTATCTTTGACGACATGTGGCTGCCATATTATCCAGTGGGAATATGCCAAACTGAATTATGAATATTATAATTGTGGAATGTGTAGAGAATTTGAATGCAGAATTTCTACAACGAAAGGAAATGTTTAACAATTTTAATGGTATAAACAAACGGAATTTTTAAATGAAATTTTGATTTTAAAGTGAATTGATTTGAACTTAGAGAAGTATTTCAGCTCAAACGAATAAGTGTGTTCAGTTGAATGAAAGTGACACGTATTTGCAAGCTTGGAGTTGATAGAACGATCAGAGATTTGATCTCCATTAACTGAAGAACCAGTTAAGGTGCATCGTCTGTCAAGCAATTTCCATGTAGTTTATGACAGATTTTTGGTGGTATAATATTGCTAAGGCATTCGGCGAGATTTAGCGAGCTTCAGGCAAAGCAATTGAGTCGTTTCGCGGTGGAAAGTACTTGAACCGAGTACAAAAAACAAATCGAGACTCGCCAAGTGATTAACAATAAATGAATGGATGAATGAAATCATTGCCGAAAGCAATAAATAATAATGTGCACAACAAATTGTTTGGCGGGCGAAGAACATTTAATGACCCACTTCACATGTCAAAATGCAAACACACACACGCGAAATGGACGCGATAAGCAATTTTTACTTAATGTAATTAATTAAAATTTAACGTATTCATTTCGGCCTGACAAACGACCAACAACAATGGGCAATAAAGGCAAACAGACAGCAGCAGCAGCAGCGGGAACTGTGCGTATAATATGATACCTTCGAAAACTCATCGGTGAACCGCACTTATGCACCGCAAGTTCTACCGCGAAATTGATAATTCAACGGTTAACCCAACGGGCAACCAACTAAAAAAAAAAAAGAACATACACAAAAAACAACACAGCGAACAAACCGCGTGAGAAAGCAAAAAAAAAACAACAAACTGAAACTGAAAATGAAAATGAAAAAATCGGCAGGCGGGTGGAAAACGTTTAAATCAACTGTGTAGGCAGATGGAAAAAAGCGCGCAACGTGATATTTTAAAACAAGCAACAAAAGCGCAGCAACAACAAAATAAAAATGAAAACATACACACACAGACAGAGAGAGAGAGAGAGAGAGAGGGAGAGACACATGGTTATGCCGGCAAAATGCAAAGGCAAATAAAAGTAGGCAACAAATATTGTGCGTATAATCAACACAGCAAATTGCACTCGAGTGCAACGGGGATCAGACGAGCTTGCAACTGAAGTTCTTTGTTTTTATACCCAGTTATCGGTGTGCAGAAGAGGGTATATTGTGTGTTTGTGATTGTGAAAGTTACTGCTGAGCTACGATCATTTGAATCTAGTGATGTTCACTTTATTCCCCAAGAGCAAATCTCTTTTGTAAGGTGGCATATCTCGATATCTATGAAAGCAGGATCATTGCAACTTTGCACATCTAAAGTTGCTTCTCTTTAATTCTAATACACCAGGTTCATTTACAATCTGACTATAACCCGCTGAGTTATGTGTGAAACATCAGCTGTAGTGCGATTCATCTCTGTCCATGGGGGTATCTCGAGACTGCATATACCCGCTTGTCGCTTTCTTACTTGTTTGCTTGTTTTTACGTTCTCCATGAACGTGGGCGTGGCTCTGGCTTTGCCTGTATTTGAAAGTGGTCAACCAACTCGTTGACCGCAAGAGAGAAAAAATAATAAAATAAAATAAACACAAATACAACTGGAGACAAGAGCACTCTCACACACACACGCATGGGTGCACATGTGTGTGCGGCAACTGGACAGAGTCAAATCAAAAACAAAACAAATTGCAGTAACAAAAACAACAGCTACAACAGCAACACCAACACCAACGACGCCAAATGATTTTATTGCAATTGCAGCCGGCGCGCACAAAAGTAGGCAACACTTTTCCCCGTCGCAACGCTTCGCTTGCGAGCGGCTTTTTCACAAAATATTTAATTACATTAGATTTAATTTAAATTCATATTAATGCCAATAGCAAACTCGGACGTGAATATTGGCCAATTATTGTAGAGCAGCTCTTCAAATTATATGAAGTGGTTATGAACATTGCCCTCAGATTTAGCCTTGGGAAAAAAAGAAAGAAGGCCAAAAATGTTGATAATATTATTAATGAAATCAGCCATTGGAATGTGTGTATAGTAAAATAATTAATAAAGTTTACCTGGAGTGGCTTCTACAATTTATATATGTGTAGGGATATATACATATACTGTACATATAAATTCTATATATACCACTATATTCTGTACATACATAGAAATACTATATAAAGTATATACACTTTATACACTATTCTATATACATATACTACAGAATACAAGACAATATCAAATGTAGTTCATACTGCATAGAAAAAATCTGAAATAATTTTTAAAGTTTACCTGGTTAAGGGTATAAGGGTATATATAGTATACATATAAATACTATATATACTGTACATATATATTCTATATATATTCAAGATTTATACACTATTCTATATATATATACAACAAAATACACTACATCTCTCATGTAGCTCGTACTACATAGAAATAATAATTAATAATTTCTACATTTTATATCAAAAAATATCGGAATATTGCGCTTTTTCTGCAATTTTGATATGCCCGATAATTTGAGCTTAAAGCATTTCTGTCTGTCATAATTAAAAGTTGTGCTGCCTTTTAATGCGAGGTGGAATGCAGGGATTGCCTCGCCTGAAGAGAAGGAGTAGAGCAGAGGCACAGACGTAGGCCGAGAGCGGGGGTTGCTTGCAATTGCAATTATTTTGCATTGTATTCTTGTTGTTGTTGCTGCTGTTCTTGTTGCTGTTGTTATTGTTGTTGTCTTCGTCTGGTTTGTTTTTGTGCGAAATGCAACTTTTATCGATTTAAATTAAAAACGCATTGCTGCAAATTGTAAAAATTATCTGTGCGTCTGTCTTTGTGAATGTGTATTTGTGCGTCCGCCTTCCTCTCTCTCTCTCTCTCTGTGTGTGTGTGCCCGTATGCAGTTGTGCATGCGTATCATGTGCGTGAGTGTGTGTGTCAGGAAACGCCAACACATTAAGTTGGTAGGCCATTGGACACATCGCCTGGTGGCTGTCGGTGGCCATTGCCATTGCCGCCATGCCCATGGCCCATGTCATTGGCCTGAGCAATGCGGAAAATCGCATTTTCTCATTTGGCTTCTGTCATGCAAAAATATCAAAAGCGCGTTGCGAAAATCTCGTTTATTTTTCACACGCATTTCTGACATTCTCCGCAGCACAACAGACACATTAACCCATGCTCTTCCCCCGTCCCGTCACACACACTCACACCGCACATGCCCGACACACACATACACACACACACACACACTTCGCTCCCAATGAGCCCAATTCCCGAGACGAGGCACAAACTCAAATCGAATCTGATGCTGCAGCTTCCTTCCAGCAGCAGCGATCTGAACATTCTTAAATAGCCAGTGAAATTGGCTTTAAGTCAGTCGGACATTGGATCGTGTTGAGCACGAAATACTTGAGGTATCAATCGACAGAGACTAAGAGAAAGGGAGAGATGGAGAAGCACAGAGAGGGGGAGACAGATGACATGGCTGAGAGACGTACGGGTTTTCACTTGGCGTACTTATAATCTGGAAACGGAACCGTTTTCTTTGCTGTTGTAGAACATTACAACTCTTCTATAATTTTTTCTATGTATCAATACAGAAGTATAAATAGTATATAGTATACAACATATAGCAGTATAAGTTTTAATATAAGTATAAGTATCCATACAGTAAAAGCAATTTATATAGCCGCTATCCGGTACAGAGGTAAAATACAGTAAATATTATACGCATATATTCACATACATTCATCACGCTGATACATTCTAGTCAATAAAGAAATGTCCGTATGAGCACCCTGATCTCAGTGACTTCTTAAGCAAGCGTTATCAAATTTGTGGACAATATGTTATACAGCTGCTCGAAGATAAACTTGGCTTTAGAATTTAGTCACGCTTCCTGACGCCCTCGTAAATCAATAAGAATGGAATTCTAGGCTATTATTTAAAGAAGAATGCTCATTTTTGATGTGTACAACATTTAATAATCTCTATTCATCTGTTGAAGATTTGATTGCAAACGGATAATTTGTATAAAAGTTATTTGAGTAATAGGTTTAGTGAGAGTACTAATTTACAAGTAGCGCCCGCAAATATGCAATAATACTGAAATAAATTACAATTGATTTTGTAAATGATAAGATATGATATGTATATACATATGATATATCAATTTTAATTGTTGTTACAAAAGAAAGCAATGTACTAACAATTCCTTGAAGAATAGATGGCTTCAAAAGATGCCTTCTTATCAAGCAATATAATTGAACATAGCCTGTGCTGTGATACTAATAAGCAATGCACTGTGTATATAACAATGTTAATACATATACTATATATCGCATATTGGAAACACAAACATGGTATAAATGGCTGGGTAACTGTGATTTAGATGTCTGCCTTGGTTTTTATATGATAATTTTAAGTATTTATCTGCAGATGGTTATGAACCTGCATGGAGCAGTTAATGTTCGGGTTCTTAATGAGCAGCCATTGCCAGACTGTGCAAAATATTCAATATTCACACTCGCACACATACACAAGCACATACAGTGGCAAGAGCACACAATTAATAAGAATTACAAGTTGTATGAAGCACACATGGACATGGACTCGGCTGCTCTCGCATCCTGCTGCTGCTGCTGCATCCTGCTGCTGCTGCAGCCTGCAACTGCCGCATGCAGCAAGCTCTGCGTGGGCAGCCGCCAGCAGCAGCCGCACAAGTGCTAATGACTTAATAAATCATCGCGTGCGACAAAGAAATATTCCATGGTTCTGCCTCTGCTGGCTCTGCCTCTGTCTCTGTCTCTGCCCCGGCTGCCGCTGCTGCTGACGGTGACCGCAGCCAGGACGAGCGGCCAAAATGCATAATTCAATGAAAATCCGCAAATTCCTTTAATCCTCAATATTCATTAAAATATGCCTGCTGGCTGCGAGGCTGCTGCCTGCGCTGCACCGTGATTCGTTGCGCGCTGTTGCAGGCGGCTTCAATTAAAAGCATTTAAAAAAAGGACTCCATGCCACGCCCACACCAATGCCGTTGCTCCTGTAACCCTGCCCTTACCCCGGCCCCGCCCCTTGACTCGTGTAGTTTATTAAGCGGCAAGCCAGCGTAGCGCGCTCCAGAGGATCTGCAGTTGGCGGTGCCAGCGGCGGTCATGTATACAGGTCATTACATCTTTATGTGCTTAAGCACATAATGTACTCAGCACACACACACACATACAGCCATTCACACAGGCACACACACAGCCACAGGCACACACACACTCGAGCGCAAGTATATATGGCAGCTTAATCATCAACTTAAATGTGTTGTGCGGCAAAGGATTTAATGCGTGTGTGTGCCAGTATATGTGTGTGTGCGAGTGTGTGTGGCAGGCAAAGTTTTAATGCTGCTGCTGCAGCTGCAGTTTGCTGCGGCCATTTGCACGTTACAAAAATTAATTCGATTTGCTGCCTCGGCGGTCATTTTAATCGCTCGCCGTGCGGCGCATTTAATGAAAGGACGTCGCTAGACTAGTAGACACACTGTGCACACTGGGCACAGAATGCAATTAAAAATGTAAAACGTGAGCAAAATGCATAATGAGCCCTCGAGCAACACTTCATTAACGCATTTTCTTTGCCAGCCTCCTCCTCTCCCCAAGTACCACACCCAAAAAAAAGGCACCCAAAGCCTCCACCCGCCGAACACTCAACATCAAACGACCGCAAACAGATCAGCAGCCGAGGGAGGGGGGCAGCCTTGGGGCAGGGGGACGAACGTGTGGAGCTCACGTCCACGTTGTCGATAGGCGACAAAATGTTAACAAGCTGTTAAAAAATTGCCAAACTGACCAGTTAAACGGCAATAACAAAAATCACACAAAAGACTGTAATGCGAGCATGTCAATTTGCGGACAATGACCGACTACTGCATACCCTGTGAAACATTTATAGGAAGTCTAAGGTATTATAACAAAGTTAAAGGCGTATACATGTTGATTATCTAGCAGTTTTTTTGCAGCTGAAACAGCTTTCAGCTCATTTCTATTAAGTTTCAATATAGTAATCCATTCTTTTTTTTTTATATAATTTTATTAAATTTTATAGTTTCTAAACCTTTTGTAAGCTTTGTATTGCCTTATTGTAGCTGCAACTAATTCAAGCTAAGTTAGCCCTATTTTAAAATGCTTAAAATTGAGTTATTGTCCTCTTAGGACTGATTCTAGATTGACTGTTAAAAAGGGCAAGTTTTGTGTATGGGTATATGTAACATTTTTAATTTGTATGTAACATGTAACATTTAACTGTATGTTACAGTTTTGTACAGATTTTAATTCAAAATCTTTCTTTTTTTTGTAATTTCTGCTGATATTTTGCGTTATATTTTAATTTTCAACATTTTCAAAAATAACAATTTTGTAAGAAATTTAAGTTTACTTTTGTTTTAAAAATGTGTAGATAGAAATGTGCTGCAAGGTATTTCTTAATATATCATTAAATAAATAAATTTTAATTGCAATTCTCATTTTATAAGTTAAATTACTTTGAATACTGAATCATCGACTTGATAATACATTTATCATATGATAACTTTACTTCTGAATGTATTTGATTTAAGAATCGAATTGAATGTCGTCAATCCACACTACAACTTACTAATATAACCCAAGATATTTTAGTGTTTAGCTATTTTTGAGTAGATCGATTCGGTACTATATAAGAACAATAATCTGTTGTTTACTTTGTAGAATATCTGTAACTTATTTAACGAATTGAATCTGACTTCACTTAAATATGTAGTTTTAAAACCTTTGCAAATAGTAGGTATCTATTACATTTGCAAATTCTGTTGCAGTTGGTACCCATTCTATTTTAAATATCTGTTGCAATTGGTACCTACTCTCTTTCAAATAGTACCTATCCTAACCTATTTGGTTGCAATTATATTTGCAAATGGTATCTATTATAACATCTAAGATATTTCAGTGCTTTGCAAATTCTAAGTAGGGGCATTCCTTCTACAAGAACAACAATCTGAAGCTTTATTTTCGTTGATGTGGTCGGTGTGTGCGTCGATTCGATTGATGGCAGGGTATAAACAGTCAACTGGAACTGGCACAACTACTTGACCAGCGTCATAAATTTACATGCTGGCCAAACAAACAGGCCGACAAAAAAAATGGAGAGCGAAAAAGGAAAACAACAGAGAAAGGGAGAGAAAGAGATGGACAGAGGGGGAGAGGGAGAGATAAAGAGAGAGGGAACATCAACAAGCAGAACGCAGACCAGAAACAGGAACAGCTTCTGTGGGCCGCGATTGGTGATGCTTCTCTTCTTGTTGCTGCCATTGTTGTTACGCTTGTTGTTCTTGTTGTTGTTGTCGTTGTCCTTGTTGTTGTTGTTCTTGTTGTTGTTGTTCTTGTTGTTGTTCGTGTTCATGTTGTTCATGTTGCTGGAAGGCAACGCCGTTCGTGGCCTCAATGTTGGCCTCAAAATGCAAAACCTTAAAAAGGAACAAGAAAGCGCAGCCCACGAGGGGACTCACTGTCCCTTGCCTCTTTCCCCCTCCCAGAAGGGAAGTGAGGTGGTGTGGTGAGTGCGCGGGGGAGGCAAAAGGGCAGAGAGGACTGAGCTCGTGAGCCTTTTTGCATGCGAGGCGCATTGTCAACAAGTTTGACTGCAATGAACACGTTAACTGCGCTGTGAAAAAGCGAAAAGCAAAAGGTGCTGGAGCAGGAGCAAAGAAGGCAACGGGGGAAGGGCAAAGGCAAAGGGAAAGGGGTGTCCTGCATGTGCTTGCACTTTTTTGTGCATTGCGCTGCGTGTTCGTTTTTCGTAATAACGCGTGCTTTTTCACCGTTTGTCGTTTTGTTATTTTCCTTTTTTTTATTGATTTTTCGTGTACTTTTTGCTGCGCTTTTCGTACATTACGCATACGCCGCGTGTGTGTGCAACGGAAACCAGGCAACTGACCAAACGCGTCCTGTTGTCCTCCTGCTCCTTGTTTGTGGAGCTCTGCGTTTGTACAGCTGTCAGCCCCTCGTTTGCCCTCACACCTCTGCCTCCCTTCCCCGCCCCTCCTGCATTGGTGGCCGCCCGCTTCGTTTATTGTTATAGCCACCAATGCTGGACACGCGTGTTTCCAGAGTGTTTATTATGCCACGAGTCGTGGATTGCGGACTGCACAGGGCGGACTGGGGGAAGGACGTAGCTGAGCCTGTCGCCGTGCACTGTCCGGCCTGCAATGCAATTTTTTGTTGTTTTTGTGCAGCGCGTTGCGTTTTTTCGGTTTTGTTTTTGTCTTGTTTTGTAACGCAACCTTTGACGATGGCGGCCTGACCTCAGCTGACCCCGCGATCCCGCTCGCTGCCTGTCAGCACAGCCTTCTCCACGCTTGGCATGCGTGCTGTCTTATACCCTGCAGAGCAGTCTGTGTGAGTGGGTTTGATGCGAAAGTAGGGTGTAGAGTTGGGTAAAACGACTTTAGTCTGTAATTAACCCTCACAAACTGCTGTGCACTCTCTCTGTCTCCCTCTCTCCCTCTCCCTCTGCCCTACAGGGTATGTGCTGGCTGTGCTCATGCCATTGTTGCATTGTCGCACCATTGCCTTTTGTTGGCCCCTTTGTTGGGGGCAACCACATATTTGGTTGCTGATTTTTGGTTTCGTAATTTTTTGTACCCACAACGTGCTGCTGCTGTTGTTGTTGCTGTTGCTCTTGTTGTTGCTGTTGCATTTGTTTGGTGTTGTTTCTCGGCTCTGTGTGTGTTTGGCGGTTTCCCCATTATTATCATATTTTTTTGAACTTTTTCTCGGTTCTGCTACAAATTATAAACGTGTTCAGCATGCAGAGAGCGATGCGTTGTGTATTTTTTGTCTGTTTTCGGCTTTGTTGTTCTTGTTACTGTTGTTGTTGATGTTGCTCTTGCATGTTCGATTTTTATTGAGTTTGGTGTTAAAAATGTCCTTGACATTGTGAGTTTCATACGAGAGATAACATTTGTATTTGGCTTCACAGAACTGGGAAAGTTATTTCTTCAACTCTTTGTAAATATTCAAAATATTCTTGCTATATGTTATAATACTTTGACTTTCGATGTCCCTAATAAAAAAAACGTCATATTTGGCATTAAATTTATATTTTGGCAATTCCAAAGAGTGTTTATCTATGCATCTAACCAATTTGTAAAACAGCAATATCTTTTTTTACCGTTCAAAAATATTCAACTTTGTGATTCGCGGACATAACAGACAGTATAGCTTTAAACTGAATGAAACGACTGCACAATTTCATTGAATGCTCATAGAAGAAGCTTACAAAGAGGATTTTCTTGGCAACTTACTGTGCTTTAAGTGGTTTAAAAAGTTCAAACATAATGAAAAACGTAGAATGTGAAAAGTGCAAAACGTGGAATAATCTAAAAAATAAATAAATAAATAAATATTCGAGAACTCGGCAAAGCAACTCTACCGATAAGAATTGAATTCAGCTTTGCTTTTTGAACACGGCTGACTAAGGCTAAGAAAAGTCTAATCCACGTGACTTTCTATGATTGAATTTAAACGTGATACCGTACAAAACGGACCTGGGAAATGGTGAATGTGCTTGATTAATCTTACTCACTAGATTTGACTCTTTTCTATTCTTACTTTTTTGCATGGATGGGCCACGCATTTAATAAGGAAAGCTTCAATAACTCAACAAATATCGAAACGATGGCTTTATGACTCATTTGCCACAAAAAACAGGGTATCGTATCCCTTTGACAAGGTATCAGTTAATTTCAACAGAAATGGTTAAAGTGTATACTCGTATCTACAGAGTGCAATTACTTTACATAAGATACCTCTGACCGTGTTCTTTTAATAGATGCGACTTCTTTTAAAAAAATAATCCGAATTACACCTGATACATTCATATACACCTGATATATTTAAACATTTTAAGAAATAACAATTTCGATTGTGTTCCCTTATGTATTATTAATATTTGAGATTTATCTCAATGTTTTGTATAATTTTAAAAGTCATTTCCAATGTTGTTTGCTGTTTTCTACACAAGTTCCAAATCTTTCTTGAATGTTTTTTGATTTCAGCAAATTTATTAGAGTTTCGATAATCTTTCACTTATATGCACATAGATTTGAATTAGCTAAATGTAATTTAACACATTTATTTTGGATAGCTGAACTTTATATATTACTTTGTGCTTTTTGGTAATATAAACAAAATGCATTGAGTATTTCAGAATATGCCAAACTTCACAGGTATTATCAATTTAGATTATGTTTTGTATTCATCTTTGAGTTTTGTGTGAAAGGTATAACAGTTTAATTTGCTAAAGTGCCCCGATACTTAGCTGCATCGCTACGATAACTACATCATTCCGAATATGAAATACATTTTCTATGGATTGCATTTTTAGGGAAGCAATGTGCAAAGTTATTGAAGCAGCTAAGAGAATTATCCTGCATTATTTTCTGATTTAAGAGCTATAATACCCCTGCTGCACATAGGTCTGCACTGACAATCCAGTGTTTCTTCTGAATTCTAAGATATTTCCACTACTGATTGACATTATGCCTTTAATTTCGAGAAGGTGCCTTTCTCATATTGCACATATTATAGAGGCCATCTCAGAGTTACTTAGCTAGTCTATATACTCTGTGAGTTCGAAAGATCTGTGTACACATATCTTAATATTGCTTTAAAATTCTCTTCGATGTTCAAAGTCTCGAAAACGATTCCTAATAAAGTTCCTGGCAACTGCAACTGCTGCACCCTCTCACTCAATTGACGCACTCTCGTTCCCCCTTTTCCCTCTGCCCCTCATTGCTACTGTGATTTCTGCAATTGAATTGCCGTTAAATACCAAATGTGGTTTACAGTGCCAGCTAACTGTATTTAAAATAAAGTAAAACTGTTGCATTTCCCAGCTCGAAGTGAGGAATTTCTTGTGCACCTTTTCGAATTGTCGAGGTGCAACAAAATGTAGCAAGTCTCTCCCTCTATGTGGCCTAAAAATCGACAAAATATTTACAACAAGTGCAGCAGCAGCAGCAGCATCATCGACATCGGCATCAGCAACAACAATTGCAAAGCCAAAGGCTTTTTAGGTCTACCAATATTATTCCACACAACTTCAAACCCACAAAACGTTGGTTAGTTTTTGGTAATAACTTCAAATCTGCACTTGCCACTTTGGTGCAACAACAGCAACACAGCAACAACAGCAACAAAAAGCCAAACTGCAGTTGGCAAAAAGTGCAAGCACACACACACAGACACACACACTCTTCACTCTTTGCTGTGCCTAAAATAGAAAAAGCATCGAAATTTGCGTACTCCGTGTGTGTGCAGGGCGTGCGTGTGTGTGGGGGGTGTAAAAATAATTTAACTAAAAATTGCACACAAAAATGTTGGCACCGGTTTTGGCTCACCCGGTGGACCGCAACGCACCACAGGGTGCACCACACTCCCCTTATCTGCCTCCTTTTATGTTGTTTTTGGATTTTTAAAGCAGCCTGTTGGGCTCCACTCTGGGGCACACACACACACACACACACACCGCAAAATGCTGTGGGCGGCATTTGCGGCGCAGTTGCCGATGGCCTCTGTGGGGCAAGAGAAAGGGGTGTGGAGGGGGTAGGGGGGAAAGGTAGCTGCGTGATTTGCAAATACGAAACGAAATGCAGCACAAAACATACGCAAAATAATAAAATCTCGGTCGCAAAAATATATAACGAGGCGGCAACAACAATAACAAGCAGGGCCATCCCCCAAGCAACAAACATAAAAATACAACTGACCACACACACACACACACACAGAGAGAGAGAGAGTCTGTGAGAGAGCAGAACTGCAGCTGCATTGGGGTCTACTGCGACGGGGGCGGCGCCAAAGTGAGTCGAGTGAAAACGCAGCTCCAAGTTTTGCAACCCTTGCCTCGAGTGCAAACTGAGCGACATGTGAGTGTGAGTGAGTGTGTGAGTGTGTATGAGTGTAGGCTATGTGTGTGTGGGGGGCAAACGTAATTTGCTAATTGAGAGACGTGTCGAGTTGAGTAGAGGCGCGTCGCTGCGTGAGTGAGTGAGTGAGCGAGTGAGTGAGTGAGTCGACGTGAGTCTAAGCGAGTTGAGTGTATTCTCGGCAAATTACAAAGCAGCCAGCTCATATATGTAGATCACACTCACACACACACATACACTCAGATACAAAAATACTAGACGTAAAAAAAGACGCCGTAAAAAATATAGAGCTCATCATCAAAGGAAACGACGAACGAGTCGAAATGTAAACGATGCTGGCAAGCAGTCCCCCCCCCCCACACACACACACACTGCTAGACAGATGTGTGTGTACGTGTGTGTGTGTGTGTAATTTATAGCGGGATCCAATGAAATTTTGGTTGACTTTTTGAGCAACTGCCACATGCAACTCAGGCCAAGCAGCGGCAACTTGACTCAGCCACAGCTCAAATGGCAACAATAGCAACATGCACTCACACTCGCATACACACGCACACCCACGAACACACACATGTGTAGCCGGTCAGTCACAACACACACACACTCACCAGGCATAATTCAGTTTTAGACACGCGCGACGCGCCAAACAATGTCCAAGCAAATGGAACAAAAAAACATAAATATTTAAAGCAAAACAAAAACAAAATACTGAAAATACTGATAAACAAAAAAATAACAGTGCGATTTCGAGTGTTAACGGAAATAGTTTTTGTGGCAAAAATGAAAAACAAAAAAGTTTACAATAAAAATTTCAACAATTTTTTAAGTCTCGTGAGAAGTTCACTCAAACGTGGGTTAAATGAAGTAATTGTGGAATGTGTGCAATGGTATGTGTGTTAAGTGCTCAGTTTATGGAAAATTAAAAAATAAATACCACAAAATACTGAAGAATGTGATGGGTATTCTGGCATTTCTTCAGGTATGCATAATGTTGTGAAAGACAGAGAAAAAGAATATAAATTGTGTTGGTCTGTGCTTGTTTTGGTCTGTGTTGAAGCTAGGGTGACCATACACGGTATATATATTGCTCTGAGTAACAGTAAATTTCAAACTTATAACACTGCAATTAATTGACCCTTATTATCTGGAATGTTATGTTGATCAGGCTTAGGAATATATATAATAACTTAGTGTACAAGGCTGAACGACCTATTTGTGTAATATAAGTAATATACAAGTTAACCTAACTTGAGGTCAATATTTCGGTTAGAATTGAAGCTGAGTATCCTAAATAACATAAATTAACTTTAGCTAAATAAAACTGAAGTTTTTAGATGTTTATTTATTTGTTTTCGAGTGAGCAAGAGAACATGAGTATTAAACAAGAGTTTGTTATAGACTAGGTTAAGGTTTAGGTTAATTATGAGATACTTGGGACAATCAAGAGGTAAATATTTGCAATATTGTATTCAACATTATGCATTTATATTGATTCTGATTCTTATCTATATTTTCATTCCAAACGATTTCAATACCTTTAAAACTTCAGCATATTTTTGATTGAGTATATAAATTCTTTTATTATTTAATAGATAAACGTAATAGGGAATCAGTAAACTAGTATTAAACCAAAGCGAAAAAGTTGTAAGGTTTACGCTTTATAATTAGCAATTACAAAACTCCCTTAACGGACATCGCTTGCAGTAATCCCCCTCCGTTAGGCGGACTCTTTTGTAACTATTGTAAATATATACGTTCGTTTATTTTGTTTGTATATTGCTTACTTGCGGACACTCTCCTTGGCGGAATAAAGATGATTTGCCGTATCTTTTACTGTAGTTGAAAACAAGAGAAGAATCTCTACAACTGCTCAGCATAACTCAGTGAATAGCTCTTACTTATCGCTTGTTATCTAAACAATTGCAATACTGATGACATCGCCCAAGTTGTTTCTCTTTTATATTTATATTTACTCCGCCTATTTGTCGTGCTGTTCATTCAGTGTATTGCATTTCCCCTCAAAAGGTAACATAAACCAATTGTTAAACAAAACAAACATAATTATAAGCTGGCACACCACACACACACACACACACACCCACACACACTGAGAATTGTATCTTGTTGCTTGAAAACTGCATCTTTTGTTTGTATCTCCTTTTTTTTGCTGTTGCTGCTGTTGTTGTAAAATGAAATTTAATTGCCATAAACAAAACAGCAGCGAGTCGCGTATGAATATACTCGTCATGAATCATGGCACTCGCGTCCGCCCCTCTTCTGCGCCCTCGGCCTTGTGTATTTATAAAGACATAAAAAAGGCGAAAGGCGCAAGACAAACGCCATAAAAACAAAATATGGATGCATATCAAAGGCCGCCGCGACGTATCTTTGGGTGGTCTCTGATTTCCGATCTCGGTCGGACTGGCAGGCAGTAGCATATATAGTAGCATATCTGGCTCGATATTAAAGTCATGCATTGCCGCGTTGACTGCGTTTGACAGCATCAGAGAATGCAGGACACATGCCTGCCTTCCTGCCCGCAATAACAAGCCTCAGTTCCAGAGTGAAGAGCCTGAACCCAATGCCAATCTCAATGATGGTGGTCTGCGGCTCTATGATGTGCGTGTGCCTGTGCCTGTGCTTGTGCCTGTGCCTGTACCTGTGTGTGTGTGTGTACTGCAACGGGAATTTGCCGCTTTGCAGGTGGAACGATTGGGAGATTGCAAACTGGGAACTGGGAGTGTCGCCCAAGTGTCGTGCAATCAACAGGAATTTTGCCAAAGTCCAGACGCTGCCCATACCCAGTCAGAGGGGTGGAAGGGAGTGTGCATGCAACGGATTGCTGGGGACATCCGTGTCAAAACAATGTACGCACTAGAAGTCATTTAATTTGTTAAACTCGGTGATTTGGACAAACTCGCCAAGAGTGTGGAGTGTGTGTGGACTCTCGACTCCTCGACCCTCGCATGTCAAATGGGAGCCGGGCTGGGCTGGCTAGCTTGGCTGGACGACCAAAGGAATTAGGGAAGTATGTGCAAGAAGAAGGGGAAGGTGTGAAGGAGAGTTGCATCTGACATTGGTGACAACATGCATAATAAGTCGACACTCCGCAACAGGGTTGCTGCTTTGGATATCTCAACATCATCTTTGATGTTAGCTGAAGAAGAAGTTAACGAGAAGTTGACTTCATATTGGGTTATCTTTGCACATACATATATACACACATAGCATATGACGTGGGTATTGGAATGAGCACAGAAAGAGTTGTTGAGTATCTTAATGTTGGTACCAAGAGATGAATGAACCTCAAAAGCCTGTGAAACTGCGTTGAATATATATTAAATTATATTGAAAGGCGATCAATTTAACCGTTGAGATTGTATTCCTTTCAAGTCTTTCAAGTCTTACAGAATGATTATTAGAATCCTAATGGAATCAGATATTATCCATATAAATGTTACAAAAGATGTATAAATATATATATATATATATAGAGAGATATATAGAAAGATATATAGGTAGATAAGTATATAGATGTTATCCAGATTTCATACACTTATGATGATAGGGGAACCTTTATGCCAAGTTATGGGACAGAGATACATTCAATATACCGATTGAATGGTCAAATATATAGATAATCGATTGCGTTCTCAATGCCAGGCAGTTTCCTTTACACACTTCATCGGTAACTGCATCATTTCAATCCTGTTGTCTAGTGTTGTCTGAAGGCAATGTCACAACACACGCTCAGCAAAGTGCAAAGGTTTTGGGTTTGGGGCCAGAGACAGGGGCTGGCACTGCTCAAGGGACGGGCACAGTGGCAGCAACAGGGGCAGGGGCAGGGGCAGGTGGCGACACCTTCGAGGGTTGCATCCGTCTGCGGTTGCCATCGTTGTTGATGTCGTTGTCGTTGTCGTTGCAGTTGAAGCTGCATTCGTGGCATCATTTATGCATTTAAACAATCTAAAGCCCCAGGACGAGCCGTCAACTTATGCAGGGTGGGGTGTACGATGGCACGAGGGGACATCGAGGTTGGGGTCGGGGTTGGGGTTGGAGTGTTGTGTCGTGCCAGGCGCCGGAAATGCAAATTATGTTATGTGTCAAGTAACCGGAAAATTCATTTTAATTGCCGTAGAAATGCAATATTGCGTTTACACACACACACACACACACAGCTGCCCAGACAGTAGGGGGCGTGGCATGGCACACTTGACTGCATCCGGGCGGCTTGAGGTGCTAATAAACTGTTAATGGGCGTGTTACCTCACGCCCCTTCTACGCCCATTGTGTTGTGTTGTAGACCGCTTAAAATGCGTTAGAAAAATGAACACAGTCAGAGAGGGAGACGGGGAGAGAGTGCAAAGGAGACACATGTAGGGGGCTGGCATTTTTGGTTAGGTGCAAAGGTGGGCGGGGCGAGGCATTGGGGCGGGGCTGGGCTGCCGCTAGCCACATGCATGCTCACCGCAAACGAGCCACTCAACGAGTATTTCAAAATAACAGACAGCCGCAGGCTGGCTGACCAGCAAAACCAAATGAAACCAAACCAAACCAAACCAAAGCCGACTTTATCAACAGTAGAAACAACAGCAGCAATAACAACAACAACAGCAGCAGCAGCAGCAACAAGCTTAGTTGCAACTGCAACTGCAACAGCAACAACAGCAACAAGAAGTAAGGAAGCTGCTCAAAATGCAATTTTTCACTTTATGCAGAGGCCTGTGTAAAATCCAATCAAGCCTCAAAAATGTTAAACGCCTGCTCCGGCAACTTTGGCAATTCTGGCCAGACCCAGCAAGTGCCGCAAAGTACTGCAAGTGTTGCAGGGGCAGTGGCAGTGGCAGGGGCAGTGGCAGGGGCAGGGCAGGGGCAACAAGGCTTAAAAGCAAAAGCCAAAGCAAGCTGCGGGCGGACGGGCAAACAAACAAGTCTCCATCTCTGGCAGGACAGTCACACCCACACACTCACACACACACACACACACGCAGAGAGAGCACGCACTCGACGACAACAATCCGGACTTATTACGCCACTTAAATCCTACAAATCACACGAAGAACTACGCAGATCCAGCCACAGAGACCCCAGAACCCCCTTAGATCCCACAGCTGCAGGCACAACGAAGGCAAGATGCTCTACGTGGCTGCAGATCAAACTGGTAGTACTCTATAGAGAGAGAGAGAGAGATTATAGCAGCATATATGTTAGTTGGACTTATTTGTCGTCACTTTCAGGGATCTTAAATCTTCATCAAGAATCAAAATTCCAAAGTAAAAAAAAGAAAAGAAAATAAGTTGATTTCTCTTTTGGAATGAAACATCTTATAATAATTTTGTTCATATTTATTCAGTTTAATGTCTTATGATTATTTAAAATGCCTTAGCAAAGTTTAAGAAAATAATAAATATAGGACTATATACAAGAATATATTCAAGAATATATATATGAATATATATCTTATCTTGTGTCTGTTTGAAACATAACACAGATCATAATCTTAAGATCGGAATAGATTGGAAAGTATTGCAAAATGCCAATCCTATAGAGAGGGATATGAGATATGATATCGTTAATCTAAAAACAATGCGATTTCTTCCACTCTAAACTCTTCATAAAGCTTTAGCTAGCTGTGAAAAAGGGAATATCAAAAGATTCTTCTTAAATTTGTTGTTGAACTCGAATATTTTGTTTATTAATGTTGTTTTTAATCGAAGAATTGTTCATAACTTTAACTATTTATTTTATTCAATATCGACTTTGAAGTTATCAATAGTTCTCAATCAATAGTTAACTAAGTAATATCTATTCTACATTTATTATTACTTTAAGACATGCCAAACTAATTCAGATGAACAAATCATATTCTGTCAGTCTCATCTGACTATATGCCATATATTCCTTGCACTTTCGCACTCTCCAACATCTTGCACTCACTGTGCACTAAGTTAGTCATCGTGCTGCCAGTCCGGATGCAAAAATTTGTTTGTACACATGCTTCATCACCGGCTCTTTAGGACTGCACTCGCCGTGTCCATGCCCGTGCCCGTGCCTGGCCTCCCCTCGCCTTGGCTGGACCAAGCGAGTCTGTCAGAGGTGACGCCTCTGGACACCTCGGTCAGATAATTCAATGGACACTGAATGTCGTCACATTGTCGCCCCGAGGTGCAGCAACCAGTTCCAGTTCCAACTGGCACTGGGGGGGGTGGGGCTGGTGCTGGGGGTGCACTTCGTGTGATGGCTTCTCGTTTGGCATCGTTTTGTTTCTTCGTCGTTTATCAAATGGCCAACGGGGCCGCCGCTGGGCAATGCGTCGGCTAAGTGACAAGCAAAACCGCGAATTGACCAGAGAAAGTCCAACTCCAGCAGCAGTAGAGGCAGAAGAGGCAACACGAGCAGGAGCAGCAGTTGCTTTTGGGGTCCTTATACGCGTGCACACGCAGGCAGATGCATGCACAGACATGCACGCACATGCACACACACACAAACACACAGAGAGGATACACAGGAAGTGTGCCGCTGCACGTTATTAATGCAGGCCGAGCAGAGTCCCCCAAACAAGGACGAGTCACAAAAGATGCGTGCCTCGCCTTGCCAGAGCAAGAGCTGGCAGTGGGGATCAGGAAGAGGAGTGGTAGGAGGGGTAGGAGGGGCCCTGGCGGCAGTCTGGTGGTTACGTGGTGGTTGGCGCTTGCCGCTTGCTGCCTCTGCTGGCTGTGCAACCAGGACAGGGCATTGTTTTGGCCCAAAGTTGACCGAAAACTTGGGATTGTTGGTTGCTCGTTTTTGGTTTTCTGGCCAGACTGAGAGTGACTGGGTGGGACGGAAAGACGGAGAGGCAGCGAGGCAGATAGGCAGAGAGGCGGGGCTCATCCGGAAGGATTGCATTGCAATGCATTGCACTGCATCGTCCTTTTTTGCTGCATTGCTGGGGAGGCGTGGCGTGACTCTGAGGCGTGTTACTGTATCAATTTATGGTTGAATTTGGTATCTTCTCTCTGGCTGTTGATTTCTGCCTCTGCCTGTGTGTGTGCATGTGTGTGTGTGCGTGCTTGCGTGTGTTGAAGTCTGGGAAATGTTCTCAGCATGCCGGAAATAAGTTTGCTGCCCGCAAAGTTAGTTGATTTAGGCATTAAAGCGAATCCACTACTCCTGACTCCTGACTCCTGACTACAGTGCCGACTCCTCTCCCTTCCACTCTCTCTCACTCCCCCTATCTGGGCTCACTTGAGCATTTATAAACAATGTATGGCTTAATTTGCTGTTAGTTAGTAGCAAATGTTGTTAATTTAGAGACCTGCAAGGGGATCCCAGACAAGGACAGGCGAATGAACAGCAGAATTAAGGCAACAATTCGATAATGAAATACCGAATTCAGCAAGGATCAGACTAGCTAGTAACTATTAATACTGTGTGAGATAGAGACAGAGAGAGAGGAAGGGAAAGAAAGAAGAGATAAATATGGAGCAGAGAGGAGAAATGTGCATGGAAAGAGTTGAAGAATATAAAGACATGCTGAGAGATCGGAAGACACCCAAATACAGAATGAGAGAAGAAGAAACCGAGACTTCACAAAGAAGCACGAATGCTACCCTCTACCCACCTGACCAAAACGACTTATATTATCTATTACTTCTATGCTTAGCGTATTTTGTGTTGCATACTTTGCAGGGAGTGGCCTAGAAATCAGTACTTTAAATCTATTTCTTTAATAATTTCTATGTTAATTATCCGAGCGCAATCACATTTTCAGAAATCATTTGGGCTTTGATATTAATTGTCTTTACCAAACATTTACTTTTTTGCCTTCCCATTATGCTTGGAATTAGGCAAGCGGAACAGGGCGTGGCCTAATTCTAAAACAAACTAGATCCACGTGCAATATTTTGAATGATTAAGAATATATACACCTTGTGGGCTCTGTCATGCCTTCTTCTGCCTGTTAAATACATTTTCGGTTATACTATACCCTTCTATCCTAAGGGGTATAACTATCCCTTCTTCTACCTATTTCTATAGAAGTAATGGTTGTGTATTTGTATATCTCCCATCTCTATACTCAATATCACTTGAATATTCAACTAAAGTTAAATCGATGCGATTGTTCGTGCTCTGTTGGCACACAGATTCCTCTTGGATCGGGCATGTGTTAACATAATATGTTAAATTTCCAAATACCATAATAGTCTCTCTAACATTGAACCCCCTGCCGCCTGCCAGGCACCCCTGCCACCAACAGGCTGCTGGACACACACGCATAGATGGAATACCACAGACGGGGAATAAAAACCCAAAGTCCAATTAAAATTTAACTACATCAAAGTAGCAGCAGCAGCGTCAGTAGCTGTTTTAGAAGAGACACCGATGTGCCCCGCCCACCCACACACACAAACACATCTACTATATATATACATATATGTATATATATATATAGCCATAACATTTAACAAGTTTAGTATTTTGGGTTCGGTGCGTGGATTGAGCTCGAGCACTCTCTGTGGGAGCACAACAGCTGGACACGGACACGGACATGGACACGGACAACTATGAAAAAATACACACACACACACACTCACACACAACCCGAAGTCGCACACACACTCTCCGGGTATCCATGGCATGTTGGAAATTGCGCAGCTTTACGGCAAATGCCGCAAATTGAAACAATTTACATGTTGTACATGTGTGTGGGGCCATCAAAGGGTTAAACTTGCGTGTAAACCGTCCAGCTCACGTGTGTCTCTGTCTGTGTGCTGTCTACTTGTCCTCCCTCTCTCTCTCTCTCTCTCTCTCTCTATGTGTGTGTGCTATTGATACCGACGCACGATTGAGCAGCGTCGCCGTCGTCCCTTAGCGAAACCATGAATTTTGATTTAGCCCCAAGCCGAAAAGTTGCACAAAAAACGTTGCTAGTCGCACAAAAAAGCCCAATGAATGCGATTACAACAATAGCAGCAGCAAAAACAACGAGGTGACAAACCGCGCGTAACCCCCTCCTGCTACCCTCAGCCCCTTTCTTGCTACCACAGCCGCCCGGCAAGAGTTCCCAGCGATCCCTTTCCCAGTTGAAGTCTTCTGTCGCCTTCACTGGTGACGGCAAGCGCGGATTATGGCGCGTTTGTCCGCGACTCTCCTTTGCTATGCTTCTTTTGTCCGCATTTCAATAAGGTACGGCTCGAACAGCTGTTGTGGTGCTCTTCTCCGGGATTCTCTTTATAGCAAGCTGCTGCTTGAGCTGAAAGTTAATAGTTGTGTTAATGAGGCAAGGAGGCCTGTGGGAGACTCTGCCTCTTTATAATACTATTAATAATTTAAAGTTCCTCACAATACTGAAAGAAGAAGAAGCTTCAAATTTACTTTGAAGGGCGCTATAGAAACAGATTCCAAATATTTAAATTCAAAATGAAATTTTGATTGTTGAAAACTTATGAGTTTACAATGAAAATGATCTGTTCAGAAAAGTTATTTACAATAAATATCTTTAAAATACAAGAAGAAGATGATGACTAATGAAACCAACTTAGCAGTGTGTAAGAAAAACTGCAAAGAGCTTAATATGAATCATGGCAAACTTTTTACATTTAAATCTTAATAATGAAGCTTATATTAACTTTGTAAATGATCTGCCCAGGAAAGTTCTTTATATATTGCAAATAATTGTTGTGCTTCCTCAAATTACTCAAAGAAGAAGAAAGCCTTAAAGAATGCCTTATATTTTATGGCGAACCCTATAGAAATAGTTTCCTTACAGTTAATATTAAAATTTCAAAAACCAAACTGATTATTTTTGTGGTGTAACAAGCCTCAAAAAGGCATAGATACTACTAAATTCATTATTATTTATCTTATTATATTATTATATTTATATTCTTGTATAATTCCCAAAGAGATACCCAAGGCAAGAGTTGATATGATTTGCCGGTTCAAATGCAGTAGAGTTGTGTCCACAGTTCAGACTATTGGGCAGGTCATTACATACCGCACAAGACCCGAATCAACTGTTGCCGTATTGTTTCCCCCTTCCTCCCTCTGCCTTGCCCTCTCCCTCCACTCAGCCCAAGCTCCCAGATGAGTCGGTAATAACCTTTATAAAGTAAATTTACAATAAAAGGCAAATGGCAAATGGCGAACAGCGACGCACGGCGGATGGCAAATGCCGCATGTTGCATGGCAGATGGCGGATGGCGAAATGGCAGCACTCCCCTCCTCTTCTCCCTCCCCCCGTCCTACTGAGCATGTCCATTTTGTGCCTGCTTTGCCGTTTTTGCTGCTGTTTTTCGCGTTGTTTCTCTTGTTGCTTTTTGGTGCTTTGGCTGCCCACGCGCCGACACGTTTGGCTTCCGTTGGATTTTCGCCACGATTTCCTTTAGCGCACTTCCCTTTTAACCCCTGTACCTCCCTACCTACCGTCCTGCCCTCCCCTTATTGCCATTTCCATATGCAATCTGCGTGTTGCCGTATTTTTTTTTGCTGCCTTCTTTGTTGGCATTTTTTGTGCTCGTTGGCCAAAAGTCAACCCATGAGCTGTGGCATTTTTAAGTAATTTTTATCGGTCAACTGAAGTCGGCGAGGGATCGGTGGGGTCTGCACAACCCTGCCGGGGTTAAGGGAATGGGTGTGTGTGACAGGAAGAAATCTGCAGCTAGGAATTTTAAAGTTGTTACATGACCAACAACAATGACAAGTCCGTCGACAAGGTCAGCGGATGCGGTCAGTATCCACCTCCCGCTAGATGCCGTGTCTGCTCCTCCTCCTCCTTCTCCTCCTGCTGCTGCTGCTGCTGGTGCAGTGCGTGTCTCGCTGAATTGGAGACGAGACCAGTCACAAAAACTGGCACTGACTGATGACGATGATGACGGCAGAAAGAACCGACGAACCGACGGACAGGCGGACGTGGGTGGGCGTGGTCGGGCCGGAATGAACTGCATGGGGTCACACAACGCTGCTTGACTCGACTCGACTCGACTCGCCTCGACAAGTGACAAAATATGCAAGGATCAAACCACAAATTCTCACCCGTGAGTCCACAATCATTTTGACACTGGTTACAGCTCGCTCCCAGTACATCATGTCCACGCGGATGAGGACTAGATTTGCGTTTGGATAGTTGCATGCCACAGTCAGCCACACATGTCCACTGACTGACTGTGCCCTGTGTCCTGTGCCTGTGCTCAGTGTCCTGTGTCTCCATTGCCGTTGCCATTGCGCGTACCAGGAAATTGAAAAGTGCAACGCAAATTGCGTTCCGCTGAAGCCGAACCTGCAACGTGCAACGTGCAACGTTCAGAAGGCACATCAGGCCTCCTCATGGACGCATCCGTCGAGTGGTTGACAATTGATTTGTGTTTATGTGAGCTGTCCGGCCTCGCCTGCACACTTGGATACCAAAACCAGTCAGTCAGGCCAGTCAGGGCAGTCGGGGCAGCGCCAACAGGATCTGCCACAGTCCGACACCCTAGTCCGGCCATGTAAAATGCCGTTTGACTGTGATTTAAAGACATTAACGTGATGGCCCTTCAAATTTCACGGCCAGCACAAGCGGCCTAAAATTCAAGTCAATTTCCCAAGTTTCGAGGAGGAGGGATAAAGCTCTATGACTGCATGGTACCCTATGCAGATGCTAAATTTATATAAAACAAGCACGAAAGCTACAGTCCTGCAGAGTGTGCTCAACTTCGTACTTTATACTAAAATTATGTCTAAAATAACTTCTATGTTAATTATCCGTAACCACATTTTCAGAAATCATTTGGGCATTGATAGTTATTATGTTTACCAAAAATTAACTAAACTGCATTGAAATAATGCTTGGAATTTGGTTTTTAGCTATTTACGGAGGCGGAGAAGGGCGTGGACAAAATCTAAAATTAACTTGATTTGCGCGCAGTAATAACCCATATTGATACCAAATTTAGTAGCCCCAGCTATTGTAGTCTCTGAGATGTAGGTCTTCATACGGACGGAAAGAAGAACAGACGGACAGAAGGACATCCTATATAAACTGCGCTGTTGATGCTGATTAGGAATACATACTATGTGGGGTCTGCCACGCCTCCTTCTGCCTGTTACATACATTTTCGGTTGGTAATACCCTTCTACTTTTTAAGGGGTAATAGGTATAAACATACAATATCAATGTGTTTAAATAAGGGTGAACCCTTAGTTCTTTGTTCTTTTACTTTGAGTTGGAGAAAATTGTAATATATCTTACATACATGTACAGGTTTATAGAGACTTTAGATAAATGTTACTTTATATTATACTATTTCTATGTCTTAACAGGGGCAAAGGTGCTAAGAAGGCTTCAATGGTATACAATTTGTGATAAACGTAGAAGAAATGCTTTACTTAACTCAGATCTTGTGATCTTTATACCCCTGCAGAAGGTTGTTCAGAGTAAAGAGGCAAGTCGCACTGACTTAATGCTTAACACCTATGTCTACTATATAGTTTTATCTCTTTATCCAACATCTTTCTATATATTATATAAAGAACATAAGTCTCATAACAAAATGATAGACTAATGTTTGTTTTTAGTCTTGAATATATAAATATGTTTCTCTAATTACACCTTCTCCCTTCTGCTCTCCCCACTTTGCAGCTGTTCAAGTGGGTGTACGTGAGTTGTTAGTTCGTCGAGTGTTTGTCGAAAGTAGACAAAATTGTGCGATTAAAAAAAGTGCAGGCTCACGCTCAAGGACATCTAGAGCAGTTCGAGCAGGAGCCGTTGGAGCAGCAGCATCAGCAACAGCAGCTCTACTCGCATCATTACCTGCAGCCACATCAGCAGACGCATCATCTGCCACAGCTGGAGCAACAACAGCTGGACCACCAGCAGCAGCAGCAGCAACAGCACTTCGAGCAGCAATTGCAGCACTACAGCAGCAATCACTATAGCAGCACAGCGCAGCAACAGCAGGAGCAGCAGCAACATCACCAGCACAGCCACCACAACCACAGCCACAACCTCAGTCACAACACCAACAACAACAACAACAACATCAGCAACAGCAACAACAGCAGCAAGATGCATTTGACCACCACCAGCAGCAACACGGCGGCTTCTAATGCCAACAACAACAACAACAATGCATCTAACAACAACAACAACAATTCGAGCAGCAGCAACAACAACAACACAAGCAACACAAATGGCACCGCCAACAACAACAACAACAATTCGAGTAGCAACAGCAACAACAACAACAACAACAGCACCGAACAAAACACACCCCCCACACCCGCCCAGCTGCTAAACGAGGCCTACACAAAGATGACCTCTGACATTCTGGCCGAGCGCACCTTGGGCGACTTCCTCACCGAACATCCCGGCGAGCTGATCAGGACCAGCAGCCCCCTCTTTGTCTGCACCGTCCTGCCCCCGCACTGGCGCTCCAACAAGACCCTTCCTGTGGCCTTCAAGGTCGTCTCCCTGGGCGACATCATGGACGGCACCATGGTGACGGTGCGTGCCGGCAACGATGAGAACTACTGCGCCGAGCTGCGCAACTGCACCGCCGTCATGAAGAATCAGGTGGCCAAGTTTAATGATCTGCGCTTCGTGGGACGCAGTGGCAGAGGTGAGTGAACATAGAGAGGGTAGGCGGAGGCTATGGGGATAACCTATTTACCTATAGGTTCCTATTAGAAATAGGATATAACCTATTATGTTGTATATAAAAGTATAACCTATAGATTCCTATTAAAAATAGGTTGTATCCTAATACTATATGCTGTTGGTGACATAATTTTAGACCCTATAAAGACTATTCAAGTGTAACCTATGTAGTTAAAGGTTCTTTTTAGAAATAGGATAGAAATCAATAGGTAGCATGATCCTCGACCACACAAGGACTATTGAAGTATAACCTATACCTTTATCCTATTATGTACTTTATGCTGTTGGTCTCATAACCCCTTCAAGTATAACCTATATGAATATAGGTTCTTATTAGTAATAGGATAAATCCAAGTATGTTCTATACTCCATATGAATCATAATCCTTGACCCCACAAAGACTATTTAAGTTAAACCAATACCTATCGGTTATTATTACAAATATGTTTTATCCTATTATATACTATATCCTATAGGTATCATGATCTTTAACCGCATAACGACAATTCAAGTTTAACCTATATACATATGGTTCTTATTTGCAATAGATATATCGGCTTTCTATGGGCATAATAGAGACTAAGGAATGCAAAAAGACTTTGACGATATTAAGTTAGGTCGAAGAAAGCGTTCATATTTGTTGGATCGATTATAAATTAGTTCTGAAAACTAGAAAGAGTTTAAAACATTTTTCAAATCAAAACTTTGATATCAAGGTTATTTATTATTATTATAGTCAGTAGGAATTGTTCAGTATCATCTGAACTTAACCTAATGTTTGATTTTTCAAATCAGAATGTCTTCTCACTTTTAGTACTCTACTACTTTGCTACACAATAACATACTGTAATTCAAGATATTTATAATCTTCTCGTAATCTATCGTATTCCTGCTTGACAGACTCTCTCCGCATGCTCTTCAAGCCCATATCGAGCACATATATTATATATATCAAGAGCTCAACAGTTTTGCACACACCTCGTATCTGCTGTGTCTTTAACACTATCGCCCTGTCCCTTTCCATGTGGGAAATCCATCAGAGCATTGCGTGGCCAAAAAAGTTTTTCAAGTGCTTCTCGCACATTGTCAGCGCTGGCGTCTGTCCGTCTGCGGGTCTGACAGTCCGCCGGGTCCGTTGGATCCGTTGGATCTGTTGGGTTGGGACTTTCCTTTGTGGCCGAAATGCACTCGAAACAATTTGTTCAATTATCGCCCCCGTCCACGTTCTGTGTCCGCGTTCACGTTGCCGCTGAGTGGCAAAAGTTTTGAGTGCACCCTCCGCTACCTCTATCGTTGTCTCTCTTCCCCCGTCTCTCTCTCTCTTTCTTTCTCTCCTTTGCACGCGTATTATTCGGGCACTTTTTGCCTCTGTTGTCTTCTTTTCTTCGTTGTTTTTTTTTTTTTTCATTATCCTTTTGTATCTTTTGTAACCGCTTGTAAAGCGCCGCACAAAATTGTCAGCAGTTCATTAGCAGCCAAGTGGCGAAGCCTTCCGTTTGCCCCTCTTCCCCGTTTGCCCCACTTGCCCCTTTTCATCTAAGAGTGTTTAATAAACTGTCAAGCGAAATGGACTGTTGGCTCCCGCAGGCGACTTCAACTGAAGCATCGATTGTGTACAGATATTTGTCTATATAGAATGACTGACTAAGCCAACTGTAACAGAGAAAGAGAGAGAGAGAGAGAGAGAGAGAGAGGAGGTAGAGGGGAGTGTGCTTACGCATCCGTTGCGGTGAAACCGCAAAAACCAAAGCTTTAACTGCTGCGACTGTCACAGAGCAACGTCAGCATGGACCCGCAGCATGTGTGTCCATCTCTACATCTCTCCATTGCATGCATTGTCAATCATTCGGGACGCCAATAGACGCTGTGTCCAGCCGCTGCCTCATTTGCATTGAGGCGTTTAATTGTACATTTCCCATTCATTTGGGCTGGTCTGGCAGGGGCCGAAGGAAGAGGGGGAAGAAAGGGGGGACAGACACACATGTCGTTACGTGTGTAAAGGCGGCTCATGTTGCTGGCAGCTTCTCGTTTTGACAGGCGGCGGCGGCAGCAATACAAAAGCGAAAGAAAAACTCCATAGTGGATGTCAAAAAGGGAGAGAGAGGGGAAAGAGGTACCTCTTGTGTTGCTTCGCTTTATTTGCATAGTGTTTCGGCTTTTCTTTTCGCTTGCTGTGTAGAAGATGCAGCCAACATGTCGTATGCGTAATACTTTCATCGTTGGCCACGACTTGCCGGGCCGCCATTTTGTTTTAGCTACTGCCGCCGTCGCTGTTGCCTGCTAATTACAATGGCAAATTCAAAGCGCAGCCTACACACTCGCCGTGCAACCCCCAGTTGGACTACCCCCCCTGCCCCACCTCCCTCCCTCTTCCCTTTCATTGCTCTCCCTCCCTTTGATATCGTGTGCGCGCGTCATGCAATTTAATTACCTGGGCATCGATTTATTTGGCCCCTGCGCCCTGCACTGTGCTACACTTTTAATTAGCAAAGTGCCATGCACATTCACGCACACACACACACACACACGCACACACACACACGCACAAAGGGCAGCGGGGCCACTCTGTCGGTGCCAGTTGGCGATTGTTACGAGAGTTTTGCGTTAGCGTCGATAACTCTGCCATCATCGCATCATATCATAGCACAAACACACACACATACTTACACACACACACGCACACACACAGCGCAGCACACTGCCACAACATTATGGCATCTGGGGGGAAGGCATTGCCGTCTCTGAGGTTTTTATTTACACAACTCTCTCAGGCCATTTAAGACGGCCACAAAATGAACTGAAGCAAGTTCCCCTCTCTCTCTCTCTCCCCCCTCTGCCCTTCTGCCCTTCTCCACTTCTCCCTTTACCCCCCTTTCCCCCTGCAAGTCAAACAATCGAAAGTGAAAAGAAAGCAAAGGCAGCAAAATATAAATAAGCGCATAAAAAGACAAACGACAGAGAAAAGGGCGCAACTGAATCTGGCGCTTGCCTGAGCTCAGTCACTGCCTCTGGTTACGGCTCACGGCTTGGGTACGGCACTGGGTACGGGACAGGGGACGAGACTGGGGACTGAGCCAGGAGGAGGGGGAGGGGTCTGCCTCGGCGTGTCGAAGACAAATGCCAAGGCAAAAGTCGCCTTGGCTTTCAAAAAGGCAATGCCAAAGACGAAGCTAAATAAAAAACTTTTACCAACTGACACCTTGACTGAGCGCCCTTTTCCCCTATCCCCTGCTCCTTTCTGCTTCCCCTCTTGACACGCCAAAATAGGGTATACAATTTGCTTTTTGTTGTCGTGTGTTAAAAATGTCGAGCTGGGCGTTTACTTTGGGGCTTTTTTTTGAGCTTGCGGGCAGCAGAGAAAATAAGAGGGGAAGAGAAGGGTAGGGATAAGTAAGGAAGGGCTGGCAAGGCAGCTCAGTTTCGGGCAGGGTATGCAGGACAGCAACAGGTAGCCAGGCAAGGCAAGCAGCCAGGCAGTAAATTGCTCCATTTGCAGTTATGATGAGCTGATACGAGCTGCGACTGTTTAAATTGCCAGAGATTTGTTTGGAGTTCGAGACGGGAATGGAGAAGGGGTCGGGGAATGGAACTGTAGATGGAGCTGAAGTTGGAGGCCCAGAGAAAGGCGACATTAAAATCAAAGCTGTTGACAAATAACTGAAATCCCTGCTGCAAATCCTTGGCAATTTACAGAACAAGCGTCATAAATCAATTGGGTAATGAAACGCATACAACGCACACACGTGTCGTGCGGGGCAAAGGGGCAGAGGCAGCAGAGTAGGGGGGGTTGGGGGGTGTGCTCTCTGTGGTGTCAGTAGAAAGGAGAAAGGAGCAGGGGTGCGGTAAGACAAAGTGGAGTAGGCCACATGCACACACGCATCTCTCTCCCCCGTCCTCATGGCTGTCTTACTGTCAATACTTGTGGCAGTCTCACAAATCACAAGCAACAAACAACACATCCTTCACACACACAAACACACACACACACAGAGAGATACACACAGTTGCTGGCAACTTAGTCGCATAATCGTTTTCGTGGCTTGAAATTTACAATTTGCGGATTATTTGCAATTAAATTTTTAGCCATCTCGTTGAGCTCGTTTGTTTTGGGTAAATATTTGCGCCGTTTCTCATATGCAATACACGTACACACACACACACACACTCGCACACCCACCGACAATCGTCTGTTTAGCATTTTTTTGCTCTTCACTTACCTGTACGCAGACTAAGCCCTTGAAAGCTTTGTGAGCCTTCTAATCCGGCCAGTAAGTCGCCCAACAGCAAAACGCATTTTGTGGCTTATTCGGTTTACTCGCCCTCTTCTCTTTTCTTCTCTTTTCACCTCTTCTTCTTTTCCATCTTGTTTTCTTTTCAAAATGTTGTTTTCCTTTGGCTGTATTTCTTTTTTCCCCTCGCCTTCTTTGTCATTCATCTGCCTGTTGTTTGTCTGCCATATTTTTTGATTTATGAGCTCAGTTCCCATCGATAAATCGCAGCTGACAGTTGCCTTGCCTTGGATTAGTACTCAGATATGGTATTTCTGTATTACTATTAAAGATCCATAATATCGCTTATTAGATTTACATTCAACACTTGTAAAAGAAAGAAAGCTGCGGAGGTTTGTAGACAAATCTAATTGTATGCCAGCAATCAGAGAAGAAAACATTGTGAAACTTGGTAACTGACTTGGGAAATCGTTGAGGATGATATAGTATATATATATATATATATATATCAATCAAAGCAAATATCATTATGAAATTTTCTAACTGAATACATGAATAGTTTAGAAAGAAAATGTATCTTCAATTTCATGAAGAGTTTTCTCTACAAGACTTTTGAAACTATCTCCATCTGTTTCCAAGTTACAGTCAGTAAAATACATCGTATTTCTCTTGACTTCAGCATATGCTATATGGTTTACTTCCCCTACAACTACAGACAGGCTTCGATTTGAACTACTCAAAGACCTTATGCACCTTCTCTTTCTAGTTTGAACATGATTGTCTGTCGTAATCGAGGGGGAATTGTCGAAAAAATATCGCAACAATGAACTCACTTGATGGCAATCAAGACAAAGTGTCACCGAATAAGGCATTAAAAAGCATTTTGCAGCCGGAACTGAAACAGGAAACAGAACAAACGGACAGACAAATAGACAGGGGCCAAGGACGAAGACGGAGCAGGAAGAAGAAAGACAAAACGACACTTGGAGAGACTGCAAACAGACTCAAGACGAAGTTCATTTTTTGTGGCATGCTCCGAGGGGGAAGAGGGGCAGGGATTGTTGGATGAGATGGTGTTGTCAGCGGACTCAGTGGAGTGTGCCAGCAACATGTGTAAGCCTGTGTGTATGTATGTGTGTGTGTGTGTGTGTGTGTTGGTGGTTTATTGTTGTGTGTGCCGAAATGATTTACGCTTTGTTTGTCAACTTAAAAAGCAAACGGCGGCAACTGGCAAAACACTTGCAAGACATTGCACATACGCCGCGTTGCCATAGACAGGCACAAAAAAGGGCACCACGGCTACGGCTCAAGTGCTAACAGACGTAAGATGTCAACGGGGTGTGGGCCTGGCTGGGGGTGTGGCTACAAAGGCGACAGTTTTGGCAGTTTGTGAGAGTCGAGAGAGAGGAATTGGCGCTGAAATGCTTTTAATTGAATCGCAGCGAAGAATTCAGCGTGGGCCTGGCAACACTTGACAATGCCAAAAAGAAGTCAGTGAGAGACAGTCAGGCCAGGGGGGAGGGGGGTTTCAGGGGCTGGGCGTAACAAGTTAATTAAAAGAAAACTGTGTGGCACAAATGAAATAAATCTTAGGGCCCCCATGACACTCGTATGTGTGTGTATCTATGGGAGTCATGTGTTGCAGACAATGAGTTTGAATTGTAATTAATTTTTTAAATGCCCACGGAAAAAAACTCCCAAGAAGGTGGCAACTTTGTAAAGCTGTTGCATTATAAATCAGTTAAGGTCTGATAACTTCTTAAGCCCGATAATAAACGAGTTATTTATGGTTACTGCTGATTTTATATTATTGTACAATACATAATTTGATTCCTTGTTGACTGTCCATTCAATGTGTTTCAGATCCCAACAGTTTAATATTTATTATATAAAGAATGATTTGTTGAGCTATGTTCATATTGCAGCAAGAAATGCAGACTCTACTTTTTGTTTAATTCTTAATTTATTAATTTGAAGCAAGCAATATTCTAAGTTTGGCTGAGATCTAAAGGTATATTGTACGAACAGACAGAGAAACAGACATATTTAGCTAAATTGAGTTAGTGATTGATAGTGTATCTTGTAGGGTCTGCTATATCTCATACATAAGGAAAGTAAACCTAATTATGCCCGGATAAAAGGGCATTATAACTTTGTGCTAACCGGCAGACACCACAAACTATGGTACATATATTCTTAATCAGCATAAATGGCTGATATCCATGTTCATCTGTCTGTCTGTCTGTCAGTCCGTCTGTCCGCTAACTAGCGCCACCAAGTTTGGTATCAATACGTGTTGCACGCAGATCAAGTTTGTTTTACAATTCAGCCACGCCCCATTTTACCTCCGTAAATCGGTAAAAACTGAATTCCAACCGCAATTTGAATCCAGGACAGTTCATTTAAGGTAAACACAATAGCTATAAATTTCCAAATTATTTCTGCAAATGTGGTTTGCGATCGGATAATTAACATTGAAGTTATTTATGAAATGGTTTTAAAAGTTACATATTTCCAAGCCGCTTCCTTGAGTATGTAACACAAAATACTCTCGACTGTAGCTTTCGTTCTTGTCTATCAGTTGTAAAACACTGATATTCTTTAACAGCAAGCAAATATACCCCAAATATACCCCTAGCAATGTCAGAGGGTATTTCCAGTCGGGTGCTGTTAATTGTACTAGCTGTTCTTGCTTTGAATAACCTTCTCATGCCACTGCCAAACTGGAATCAATAGTGTTATGAATACACTCCCTACTTGGCACTAGATAGTCGCTAGACACGCTCGTTACTAGGCCCATTAGCCCATATACAGCATAGTATTGTAGTTGTGCGACTGGATTATTGTTTTATAGTCAACAAATCGCTTTGGCCTTTACGATGTGACAATCGACCGATGTTTTGAGGCTTCGTTGGGGTCATAAATGTGGCGCGCGTGTTTGGCGAACATTCGACGCCTTGTTGCCTAGCATGTTGTGCACAACAAGTCATAAATTAGTAAACCGCGTTTCTTGTTTTCTGTAACACTATCTCACCCTCCCTTTCCCTCTCTCTCTCTCTGTCTTGTTCTCTTTGTCTCTTCTGCAGGGAAGAGCTTCACGTTAACCATCACCGTGTCAACGAATCCACCACACATCGCCACCTACAACAAGGCGATCAAAGTGACTGTCGATGGGCCGCGCGAGCCACGTTCCAAGACCAGTAAGTATAGCAAGACTAACTGTTTCTCTTTGCTCTGGCCAATGGCCAATGAGCACTCACATTCACACACCCCACACACACGCAGACATACACAAACACTTAGACAGACTTCAGTGCTGGCTAGGAACAAATATATTAATTTTCACAGCAGCAATTACAACAATGAATGAGACTTTATTAAAGCCCCGGGCACACATTCGCACACGCACACACAAGTGCCATCTCCCTCCCACACACTCACACAAACACACACAGAGGGAGGACAGTGTCCTTGCAGGATGTTCAATATGCAGTTGGCTCCTAGTTTAGCAGCTGCAAATGCATATTTATAAGCATGCAAATATTTTACTTTGCATATGTTAAGGCGCTTCAGCTCAGACGCCAGAGAGCAGCAGCAGGATAAGAACAGGGACGAGAACGGCAACGGGGCAACAGCAGTTGTTGTTGTTGTTGTTGTTGTTGTTGCTACTGTTGCGGCTGCTGCTGCTCTGGCTGTGTAATCTGTTGGGTCCGAAGGGCAACAATTCAATCCATGGCATGATTTATATCCTGCAACTCTGGCGGGCTCGAGGCAGAGAGCACAGTTTTCTGCGGTATGCACACACACATACATACAGAGATAGAGAGAGAGAGAGAGAGAGAGAGAGAGAGAGGGAGAGAGAGCTAGACAAATGGCAGTTGGGTTTAAGCTGCCGCCACCAACGTCAGACAAAAGGTTATTATTTTATAATGAATACAATCTGCCGTAAAACTGCAACTGGCGCAAGGGAGACAACGATTAGTCGCAGTAACAGAAAGAGAGGCAAATAGAAGGATTGTGATGTAGATAGAGATAGCATGCAAAATAGGGAAGGGGCAAGGGAGATAGCTACAGTTGCTGTTAAAGTTCTTGGTTCATTGTTGAACATGACAATAGTTGAATGTAATGAATGAATACACTTACTCACACTCACTCACACATACATACACACACACACACACACAGATATATATGACCTTTCACCCTCAACTGCAAAACATTAAGTTAAGAACAGATAATTAAAACTGAAAAAAACTTAGTGCTATCCCTTTTAGGGCAACAACAACAGTTTCACTTCGCTTTTGGCCAGCGACCGTTCCACTTCTCAACGGATCCGCTCTCCGGCTTCCGCATGCCGCCGATCGGCAACTGTCAGAGTAAGTATTATCCTCCCACACCACCCCCACTATCCACACATACATCAATTCATCATCACCGTGCAATACATCATTCGTACATCATGTTTTCTTTCTTCATTTCTTAACTGGTTTTTGTTAAACACCTCAGTAATGGCAAAACTGATAGCACAAAACAAAAGAGTTGAACTTGAAGGGTTTTGCAATGGAAGGCGTGGTCGGGGCGGAAAGGGGGAAGCTGTTAGATTGTGCGGTACGCCCCAATGCAACCGCATAAAATCACACAAAACGATTAGGTGGCAGCCCTGGGCAACAACAGCAATAGCAGCAACAATGTATTAAACTGTGGCTTCAACAAAATTTGAAACAAAATAGAGAAAAATAAACGAAAAAACTACAACAAATAAAACGGGGAAAACAAACAAAAAACTCAATGTATAATAGAATCCATCAACAAATTAAATGCTTGAAAAAATATATAGAAACAGGCAATAATCAAATAATTCTGTCGCTTTAAGCATATACATTAACGAGGCGAAAATAAGGAGCATTCTGAAAGCGCTGAAAAGTATGCAAGGAATTTGAAAATGAGGTCTCAGGGCTTTCGAATTTATAAAATCTTATTTGGATTGGCTATAGTTATCCGGCGCGCCCAAATGGGCTGAACTTATAGATAAAAATGACACAAAGAGGATACTGGATTTTCCCCGTATAACTTAATAAAAAGAATAAAAATAAAAAAAATAATAATAAAAAAATAAAAAAATAAAATATTAGGATTGGCTTTTTCATACTTATAATATATGGTTCGGTACCAAAAAAAAAAAATATCGAGGTATATAGCATATACAATCATATATACCTGCAATGCGCTACGAACATTAACTCGTTCATCAATCTAGTTATCTGCTAGTTGACACAGCTAGCTAACACAGCCTAGCCAAAAGAAAGAGTAAATGCATTGAGTTTTTGCGGTAGATTTGCGCTTTACCTTGCCCCTTAAAATGTGTTGTTGTTGAGCTGTTGGCCACTTTATTTAACCAAAGTTTACTATACAAACAAATAAACGTTGCCAACATACAACGGCAGTTACAACAATTGACAGCAGCAGCAACAAAAACAACAATTACAGTCGATGGGCAGCACACAAAACTGGCGTCTAAAAATTGTATTGGTTGCGTTATTTATCTGTCTGTCTGCCAGTCTCGCTGTCTGCCGGTACGTAGGTGTGACTGTCGGTGTGTGTGTGTGTGTGTGTATAGGTGTGTTTGTCGCCATTTTGTATTGTATTGTTGTTGATGTGCACGAGTTATCGGCCATAAATCACGAGTAGCATATAAATTTCAAATGATTTCCAGTCGAAATTACAGATGGCCCTCTTCAGCAAACTGAGGGGGGGTTAAGGATGATATTTGCATGGATCCGAAAACAATATATGCAGGAAATGTTATTAAATGTCATACAAGGGAGTAGTTTAAGTTGGTTTGCATCTACCCAAGATACAATCCCAATTTGCTGTTTTAAAAATCTTAACTTTAGTTTAGTTACTTCTTTAATGCAAATCTTATAAGAGAATACAGTAGATATAGCTATTAAGGCCCCTTTAAAAGAAAAGAAATTCCTTACAGAGAAACAAATCTATAAATCTCGCTAAACAACAGAAAACCGACTTTAAAGAACTTGTGCAAACAGAAAGAGATTAAATCACATTTTGTTTACGTTTAACCACGAAAATTAATGATAAATTTTAATATTAGCCTTTGGGCTAAATTCAAACCGTTATCTAAAAGGCTCAAATAGTCGACTGATTTTGTGTTGTTGCTGCTGTTGTTGTCAATGAAAATGATAAATCAATAATTAAAATTGTGGGAACGTATTTTTTTATTGGTTCTTTGTCCATTCGACTCGTCTGCCCTGCAGGTGAATTAAATTTAATTATACAGTTAAAAATGCGTTTATATTAAATTTGATGTTTCAATTTAAATTGACAATTAATTGCATTACAACAAAAAGAGCAACAAAAACAACAACAGCAACAGCAATGCGTACTGAGGCGAGAAGAACAACAACAATTAGAGCAAACAAATCGTTAGTCAAACATGACAGCAATTTGAGTCTTTGTCGTTGGAAAATATGAAAAATGAAATGAATTATAAAATAGTTTTGCGAAATTCCATTCAAAGTTTAATTTATTTACTATAAAGTTGTTTTTTCTTTTATTATATTAAAGCCAAGCCAAGAACAAAACGAAATATTGTGCGGGCTTAAACAAATATCAAATGCAATTCAATCAGCACACAAATTGCCTGCCAATGACGGCCAATTTGCACTTGGTTCCAACTCTCTGCCCCCCTCCTCCTCCACCCCTTTGGCACATCGATTACACGCCCAGCCACAGCCTCTTACCCCGCCCAGTTATCTAGAGTGAAGCGCACAAATCAAAATGCAAATTGTACGATTTACAGCCCGACAATTTACCCCCAACCCCGATTGACTGCAATCTATGACTGATTCCCCTATATACACAGCACACACATACATGTGTATACATATATAGTCTATATAGTATATGTAAATCTATATACATACGTGCGCCAAAAGCCACTGTGAGTCTGTGTGAATCTGTGTGTGTGTGTAAATAATGATTACTGAAAGCGTCTGTTGTTACTGATTACCCATAATTTAATTGTAAATATGCAAAAAGCAAAATAACCTGAATTATTTATTAACAAATTTTATTGACAGTCGCCGCTTGACTTAATTACTGGCATATATTTTATTAATTTCGAAAAAAAAACTGAAATACTTTTATATCGAAATATGTGAAGAGTTGCATTGCGAAAAAAGAAAAAAAAACCCGCTAGCTAACTGTCGAAAGAGACTGAAATTCTGATAATGCTACAACAAGTTGAGTGCTATAATTGGAGGCCTAAAAAATGTAGAGAAGATTAAATAGGTTTAAAAACTGACACTCGCTTTAATATACTGAAACAACATAAGCCAATACTAGACTTTGCAGCCAAAAAGACTTTACTACAAAATTGTTAAACTAAACAACGTAAAAATATATTACTTATATTAACTTAACACACTTAATTATTTAAATAATTCTCTAAACAAATAAATAAATAAAGTATTTGTCCATTGTAGTACGATTCTATTCTGAATTGTAGTCTAGCTGAGCTTGTTATCAGTTCACTTAATTTCTCAAAACAGGCCTTTAATTGCCTTCAATTCAGTGCCGAAAACCTTTCTCCACCTACAGAAGCGGTTGCCCTTTTTCCTGTTTCATGTTTCGATTTAGTTGCCTCCCTTCCCTGCTATCCTGCAGGGGCTACTGAGCCCGCAATTGGATTGGCTTTGCGAGTGTATAAGCCTTTTGAATTTCTTGTTAATAATTCAGTAACAAAATATGCCCAGATAAAGTCAATCGCTGTGAAAACAACAACACCGGCATAGCGACAGCGACACCGACGGCAGAGATAGACATCAGACAGCAGCAGCAGCCACATACAGACAACAACAACAGCAACAAAAACTGTTGGCAAAAAGCAACGTAATTAATGGAGGTAGAAGCATTTAAGCCAATAGCATTAATAAAGCCACCACAAAATCAATATCCGGATACGAAAATGCGCCCGTCGCCTATAAAAACTAATTAATAATTTCCGAATGGGCTATTAATTAAGCCTAATTATCTGTGCATGAGCCTGGACCCGCAACGCGGTCTGTACTTCATCCGATGCCCGATAGACCGAAACCCGGTACCTGGTACCGGGTACCGTGTACGCAGTACACTGGGAAATGTTGCCAGAAACCAGCAGATCCAACAACGATTCGAGGGGCCTAACGCATTGCCATTTTGGGCACATACAACGTACAATTCCGAGCGTCGTCTGAATACCCTACCACCCTCGTACCCTCCCATATCCCCCTGTTCGCCCTTCGTGTGCGCTGTCCGTCGCGTCGCATCTGATTTGTTTGTAATTTTTATGCGAGCCTCCCAGCCGAAGTCCCGGCCCGCATAATGGCTGTGATGGGGCTCCAATTAGTAGCCCACATAGGCCATAAATTTAGCTGATGTGGACGAAGGGGGTTGTGCTTATTGATGGTAATTACAATATGCAGTGTTGTGAAACGACCCACTCATAGGGGTGTCGTGTGCAACACTGTGTGTGAGGCAAAAGCTTATTTATTCACTCAAGTTGCATTGTTACATTTGCTGTTAATCGTTATCGATAAATCTGTTATCAAGCCTTCCATCTCTCGCTTTATTTCGTTTTCACTATCTTTTTATCTTTTCTATTGCAATTTTGTATCTTTTTCATTTGGATTGCCTCCCACTCGTCGCACACTCGATCTGCCTTCGTATCGATTATTGTTTTATTCTCTATCACATTCTTCTCTTTGTTTGTTTTCTCTCATCACTCACATCGCGCACACTAATCCATCCATTCATCCCCCCAACACACTTAAATCGAAATACCAACAACAAAGATTTGTCCCAATTTGGTTTAGGTGCCAGCAACACGCACTGGGGCTATGGGTCGGCAGCCTCCGCATATTCGCCGTACTTGGCCAGCAGCGGACTCTCCTCGTGCACCACGCCCACATCGGCACAGTTTAACAATCCGGCGCTGGGCTTCACCTGCTCCTCGAATGATCAGAGCAACAACCAGGACTTTGGTGGCGCCACCAATCGCGACTGTGTGCCAAGTAAGTGTTGATAGGAATATATGAAAAATTGTAGAAATTATTAAGATCAAACTGACTATCGATAACATTAACTGATAAATTATTGGTACATTCATTTAATGTTTACATATGTATCGAAATAATGTAGACAATAAATCAATCAAACAAATCAATCAATCAATCTTTATCTCATGATTTATCGATAATCAATTGAAGCTATCGATAGCAGTAGGTGTTGACAAAAGTCAATGTCGACAAGTAGATTATTTTATTTTAAGACTTAAGCAAATTGATTATCATCATCATTAACTGAAGTCATGCAATTTATCGATAAGAAAAGAGCCAAATATAAGCTTAACAGTTTACTTTATGGTTTATCGATAACAACATTGAACCATCGATAGCATGAAACGTTTGCTATCGATATAATTAGGTGCACAATAAAATTCCGCATGTTTACTTATTACCTATCGAAACTATTGATTAGCATACTTGATGCACTCAACAATCGATAACTCCTAACTTGTTCTCACACAATTTCTTTCTCCCTCTCTCTTTTCTCTATCTCTTCTTCACTCCCAGTGCTCCCTGATTCCACAGCCAGTGATCTGGACCAGCACCTAAGCAGCCTTGTCGGCTCCACCAGTGGCCAGATGTCGCATCACAGTCTGCTGGGCGCCAGCGGTCAGACATCGATAACATCGACGGTGAACGGCGCCAGCGCCGGCAGCGGAGCAACCGCCGGCAGTGCAGCGGGTGCTGGCAGCGGCGGTGGTGCCAACTCGATCCTGGTGCCGCGCTACCACACGAACGCCAGCAACGAGTACAACGTGCACTCCAGTCAGAACGGACCGCGCAGCCTGAGCGACAGCTCGCAGGCCGAGTCACCGGTGCAGGAGGATCTGCTCTCCACGAATACTCCAAACTTGGGCAGCGGCAGCGGTGGAGGGGGTGCGACCAACGGTGGTGCCGCCAATGGCGGTGCTGGCAGTGCAGCGGGTGCTGGCAGTGGCGGCGCAGCGGGCACAGCTGGCTCTGGTGCCGGCAATCCCGCCATGTTGGGCACCAATCAGAACTTTCCGGGCATTGTCAATCAGGCCCAGCATGTCTCTGCCTCGGCATATGGCGGCGGTGTTGGTGTCGGTGTCGGCGTCGGGGTAGGCGGCGGTCACGGCGGCAGCGCAGGTGCCACCGCGGCCGGCTGCAATGGATCGCTTTATCCAGTGCTGCCCGCCAGCCTGCTCTACTCGCAGCTCTACACGGCGGCCAATCAGTCGGCGCACGGCTTCCACTCGCACACACTGCCGGCACACGCGTCGCCCAACTCGTCGGTGCACGGCGAGCTGCAGAGTGTGATGGATCACATCAGCAATGTGGGCGTGCGGCAGCAGCATAACATCATGACTGGGGGCGGAGTGGCGCATCCCGGGGATCTGACGCTGATCGGCAATTGCGGGGCATCGGTGCGGAACATTGAGGATGGGAACACCAATCGGCAGGTGGCCGCGCTAGCTGCCCATCGCGGCCACCACAACCCAACTGACAATGGGGGCAGCGTTTGGAGGCCATATTGAGGTCAGGTTCTGTGGTGCGGATCCGCAGTTCTTTAGTGCCACGAGCATGTCGAGGGCCGAGCGGCGGAGAAGCAGCACGAGCATTTGCAGGGCATCGGGATGGGGATGGGGATGGGAATGGAGACGGGAGATGGAGGTGGAGAAAGTGGGATTGGGAGTGACAGTGGTAACGGTTGTGGCAATAGGCATCTGGGCGGGAATGGAAGTGCAGGCGGAGGCGCTGGTGATTGCGGGGGCGTGGGCTACTGAGTGTACATTTCTGTATATAACCGCTTTTCTAGCACATACAAAACGATGACGATTTTTTTTTTTTTTTTTTTATGTGGATATCGATGGAGGGAAAGGTAAAAAAAATGTAGTAGAATTTGTTGGAGTCCCACGGGGATCTCTGGTGCGTTAGTCAAATGTTGAGCGTGGAACGAAATCCAAAGATCAGCTATATATAAACTAAATTAGCAAATGAATGGTGCAAGCGGAAAGTATCGATAATGCGATTGCTAATCGATAACTGCAGCGATACACCCTCGTAGATATTTTTAACTACTCGTATAATTAGCCGAGGCCCGCGGTATGCCCGAGCCATAAAACTTAACAAGCTAGTCATAGAAGCAAGTAGAGACGCGAAAAGGAAGAGAGAAGAAGCAACTACCATTTGTAGCTGCAATAAGCTATCGATAACCAATATAAAACGATGACAATTTTCGCTGTAGTTCTCAATGTTCACCAGTCTATTGGTCCTTTGTTCATGGTGTCGTCATTTATTAAATATATATATATTTTTTTTTAGATGTGTAACATAAAGCATAGGAATAGTAGGGGGATAGGAAGTGAAAACTTGGGAAAGGGGAAGGAAAGGAGGAAGGGAGAAGGGAGAAGTGGAAGAGCCGTTGTATATGAGTTCCTAAGCCGTAATCCATGTTCGTGAATTTGTTTACTGTTCATTTCATGTGCTTCGATATGCGTGTATGTACTTTGAATGTGTATAAATTTGTGCAATGTAAGCTAAATACTATTAAATCGATATAAATATATATATAAACGTATAAACATCAATCGCTATATGCATATGTACTTGCAACACACTTATAAATAGCTGTAATGACTAATTTTTTTTGTCTAGTGCATAAAAAACTGTAGAACTTAAGTGAATTCCACAGCAGAACATTTTATCGACTAACAGTTTCATAGATAACGATAACGATAACGATACCAATGGCAATGGCGATAAAGATAGCGACAATGCGTGCGATAGCATACTAAAGAGAGAAGAAAAGAAGAACTAATGAATCTGATTTTCGATATATATCGCAAGTTAGCAAATGCGAATCGCCGCTTTAAGGCCACCCGTGACACGTGGCATTAGTTTTAGAAATCAGTTAATTTTGCAAATGTCCAGTAGCACATTTTTTTAAATACAAGTTTAAAGTAAATCATACATATATGAATATATATATAAATACGTGTACGAGAAATATATGTATGTAATTGATGTATACCGAAACCAAATAGAAAACTATGTATGTGTATAAAATTGAAAAGATGTAAAATCTGCTTGATGAATTTGAATTTTGCATATGCATAATACACACACACACATCCACACAGAAAAACTTTACACACACAATCACATACAGATATACATATATCGTATATAAATATATGTATAGTCTATAAGGTTTATGTGCTGACAGATATCTATGTAATGCAAAATTTAATTTCAACACGATTCCAAAGAAACATAAACCCAAAGAAATGAAGAAATAAAAGCTACAAGTAATAAAAAAACCAAAAAGAAAATAAAAAACAGATCATCACAACAATTAAATTAAACGATATATTAATAAAAATCATTATGAAGATTACAAACAATGTGATATGCTTCTCTTGTCAAGGTTGGTTGGGAAAAAACACACACACTCCAGAGTTGGCTCGGTTGGATTGTGGGACTTTAGTTTGCCCTCAAAGCAATTTGTATTTGTTGTTTTGGTACGGAGTACCCTTCACCCCCATAGGGAAAGGGTGTGCCATACAAATTGCTTTCCACTTTTTACGACACAATCGGGACAATTGGCAAAGGTAAAATTATATTGAGGACGGTGAGTATCGTCTAGCTGCGGTTTAGATTGGCGGGATACGTAATTTTCCGCTCAATTTATTTCACATTGTGGCATCCAATTAAGCTGCAAACCAGCACCACCGGCAGAAGGACCTCGCATCGGAGCAGACAATGGCAGATTGGGAGTAGCTGGATAACGAGTCTCTCCGGCTTGTTCGCTCTTTATAAGTCCATAAAAATGTGCTCGCTATTAGAGTGAGGAGTACGAGTACGAGGTGTGAGCAAGCGAAGCGTAACAAATGTGGATGCTGGGCGCAACGGTAACACGTACTACTCGAACTGCGATTCGAACTTCAATTCGAACGGGAATGCAATGCAGTATAGGCAAGAGATTAGTAAGGATGCTCGATGGATCGATGGAACCAGACTGTGCTTTGCATGCTTGCGATGTTTGAGATGTTTGCAAGGTTTGCGAGTTTATTTTCGTCGGCTGCAAGTTTTAATTATTTCATTTGTGCCTACTTAAAAGAATTCTGAAGATGTTTTGCATAGCAAATTAGCATTCAGCCGGCGCCCTGAAGTATGCAACAGACTTCGCCCCTGCCCTGCCGCATGCTGAGCGCGTGTGAGTGGGAGTGCGAGTGCGAGTGTGTGTGTGTGAGTATGTGGGGTGAATAATTAAAAATTTTACCCATTACTTGCGTTGCTTGATAAAATTTCAAACAAACACGGGGAAACACATGCCTTGCTGCCCGCCATTTTAAGAAGATACTCAGTAGTAGGTAAGCTGCATGGAGACTACGAAACCACTTGAGATGCCGTCTGCAATTCCCCAGGCAGTCAGGAAGGCGGGCAAGCATCTTACTCAACTGCGCTCTGTCTCTCTTTCAGTCTCTTCCGCTTGCCTCCTGCCTCGTGACTCGCATATTAACACGTTCTCATATGAGCTACACGGGGTCCCAGGGCAACCGCACTGTCTGATTGAGTGACTGACTGAGTGACTAACTGAATCCAACTGAACTCGAACCGAACCGAAGGCAACTGAGCACAGCCGAGCTGAGCTGAGTGCCTTGCCGAATGTGTGTAAGTGACTGGCAAGATTCATTTGCATACCCTGGAATGAAAAGCAAGTGGGGTATATTAAAGAGATGGATGCAACGAAGATGCAAAGCTAGAATGAGGATTATTAATGTCAATGCATTATTTCTTAGATTATTTAAAAGTTTAGTACGCAATTTCCTGTAAAACTTTAAGTATCGGTTACATCTAGGCAGATATATATATATATGTATATATATGTTAATCTATAATATGTAATTATGCAGTGTCACGTTACTGTTTGGAAAATGAAAATTGTAGATATATTAAACTAACCTATTTTTATAACCTAATGCGTGATACTTATAAGGGAGAGTACCTTCTCAGTTATACCTGCTCCGAGAGTTATTACAAGCTATGCAAGCTCCTAATACAGGGTATTTTAGTGCACACCCTTGCCTGTCAGTTTAAAAAGACTTCGCACTGATTAGCCCTTTTTTCGGGCTGCCTTAATTAAGGCAGTTGAAAGCAGTTCGCGAGGCAACCGAGCTGAGCTCCTAAGGGTCTTTCGAGGTGTGCTGCCATTGTTAACAGCATTAACAACAATCAGGTAAGGTAGCTTAGCTGTGCCGTTCGCTGTAAATGATCATTGCATATGGTTTGTATGGGCCCGCTGAGAATTCACTTGAGCAACCCTCGCGGCATCATTCATAACTGACAATCATCTTTTTGACTTGCTTCATTTGTTGCTCTTATGCCAACTGAAACTTTGTGCCTTAATTATGCAGCTGATGAGAGACGATGTGTGTGTGTGTAAATTTTATTATGATACCAATTAAAGGCACTCGCTTGGCAGCTCTGCTGCGTTTGTCTTTGCCGGAAGCTTAATTAGCACCTGCAGAACACTACGTGTCGTTTCCAAAGGAAAACGGCAAGTAAAAACAAACTTTTTAATTATGTGTTAATATATTTAACTTGTTTATGCAGCCCCTCCCTCTGTCAGCGACCCCGCCCCTGCTACAATTGCTTGTGCTCGCACCCTTCGTTGACACAGTCGCGCTGACTAACTGACTGACAAACAACAGCAACAACAACAACAACAACATCAGCAGCAGCTAAAAAACTGTAAAAAAAACAGCAACAACACTCGCACTCGCAAGGCCGCAAACCACAAACAACAAACAGCAGCATCAGCAACAACAATAACAATGAAAAGAAAACTGCTGCCACTCCCCTCGTCCCCTCGTCCACGTTGCATCCAATTGACGCTGTTGATGCAGGTGAATGGCCAACAAAATATTGCAGTGATTTTGGTCGGCGGCACAAATTATGCGGCCCGCGCCCGCTCCCCCTCTCTCTCTTTCCCATTCTCTCACTTCAGGCAGACTACTGTGCATTTGAAAATCTGTTGGCGTTACTCTCCACGCGCAAATATTTAACGGCTGCTACATTTTTGCACCTCGCCACATGCACAGCGAGAGGAGAGAGGGAGAAAGAGAGGAGAAGAGAAGGGGACAGAAGGAGTGAGAGTCAGCTAAAAGGTATGAAAACATTCTTCGCAGCGGTTTTCATTGTTTTTCTACATTTCCGTTTCGCTGGCATTGCATTTTTGGCATTCGTACTTTGACAGTAGCAGCCGCCGCCCTTTGCTGATCCCCGTCGATGCCGCTCCCCCAATTACCCAGGTAGAACAGCAACTGGGTGTGTCTGTGCGGGTGTCTGTGTGTCTGTGCGGGTGTGTGAGTGAATGAATGAATGAATGAATGCTTGTAGAAGCTCAAAGTGCGAGCTGGCCGTGCATTATTTGTAGTCCCATTGTTGTTGGGCCTTATGGCTTTGCGCCTTTGCCAACTGCATTGGCTTTTGGTCAAACCGGACCGAAATACCAAAATGCAATTCGAGCAATGTGCAAGCATCCAGTGGGACTCGAGTGGTTCCTGCCTGCCTGCAATACTGCTGAGTCTGGTTGAGTTGTTGACCATGAGACGTGGAAGTACTTTTGCATTGAGAT